>VYXC01013160.1:138759-241695 GCA_013397175.1 Platysteira castanea
GAGTGGGGGAACAAACCAAGAAGGAAAAAGGGAAAGAAAGGAAAATCCAGCAGGCAGGAGATCCAAGATCTGGTGTAACAGGTTTCCAGGCAGCGATTTGCATCTGCAGGGATCTACCTGAGCACAGCAGCTATACCTGAGCACACAGGAAGTGGATGACTCACCAGTAACCTGTTGTCCCCTGAGGAGAGATGTTTTTCTGTGGGAGTTACACATAAAAGCAATGCAGTTGGAAGCTGCAAAACAAGCTGTCGGACAATGCTTACAAGCTACTTGTGTGTGTGAAGTTCCAACACTTGAACACGCTTTGTTCGGGCTCTAGGTCACACAATAAAAAAATGGCGTATTTTTAAGGACATCTTGTGCAATTCTTCTCAGATACGCTCCTTGAAAAGCAATATGGCATTGCACACGTCCATAAAGTCCAAAGTACTTGCAGATAATAAGCAGTGCTTTGGAAGGCTGCACAGGTCTGTATATGCCTCCACACATGCAAACACTGGTACTTAGTAAGTAAATCAAGCACAACACCACGAGAACAGAGCTACCTGAATGCTCCCATGGCTCCAGAGCACACATTCAGGCAACTGAGATAACCAGTACTAGCGCACAACCTTCATATTTCAATAAGATTTGGCAGAAAAAAAAAAGAGAGCCAAAATGCATTGTTCCAGCTATCAATGTCATCACAGAATGATAGAATAGTTTGGCTAGGAAGGAGCTGTTAATGGTCATCTAGTTCCAATCCCCCTGCCACAGGATATTGGAAAAAATTTCTTCACTGAAACAATTGTCAGGCATTGGAACAGGCTGCCCAGGGAAGTCGTTGAATCATCATTTCTGGAAATGTTCAAAAAATGTGTAGATGTGGCACTTAGAGATATGGTTTAGTGCTGACCGGTGGTGCTGGGTTAATAGTTGCACTCAATGATCTCAGAGGTCTCTTCCAACCTTAACAATTCCAGGACTCTGTGATCCTAAGAGCTGAAGATGCTCTGCCACCAGACTGCTGCTCCTGCCCTTCCTGGAGCACTCATGTCTCCCTACACTCTTTTGTATGTAACCTACAGGCTGCTGCCCACTCTTATCTTAGCCTTTGCATGTCTTCCACAAAGCAACAACGCATTTCAAGCTTCTTAATTCCTCCTGTAAATCCCATTTAAAAACTCCATGGCTGATGTACGTTTACATCACTTGAACCCCTCCATTCACGCCTGTATGAATGACAAGCCAGCAGCTTCCTTCCTGAAAATTCTCCATTTTGTTCCCTAGAAAACTGATCTTTCAAGGAGCAAGTCAAAATTTATCATTACCCAGAGCAGCGATACAAAGAGGCCTACAAGGGATTGCAGGTATTCTACTGTATCATATTGCAGCAAACTCCAGTAGCAAAACCACAGTGGAACAGGGCCTCTGCCTGCTAGGTAGGTCCCACAGCTCACTCACATGGTCCCCTTGTTCAGGCCTCCAAACTCACCATAGCCAGACTGCCATCAGCTGTGCCAGGACCTTCAGTGCCCTCCAAATCTTGCAGAGATGCTTCTTCATCAGGTTTACTGGGTGATTCACTTATTGCTTCCTCATCCTGGAGAGAGAGGGGCAACAGTGGAAATATTTCTTATCTCCCATAGAGATGTGCAGTAGTGCAGATGTGGCACCTCAGTTTGTGGTTTGGTGGTGGACCTGGCAGTGTTTGGCTTATGGCTGGACTCCATCTCAAAGGTCTTTTCCAACCTAAATGATTCTCTGATTCTATGTTCCATTGCCTTGTTGTGGTAGAGAAGCCTCAAAGAGCAGCAGCCACTCAACTACTGTGGTCCTGGCCCAAGAATATTCACAGAGAGCAGTTTTGTTACGCCTGTGGCACTGACATACAGAAATAAACAATTCCAGCTATCACAACATTACTGAGGTACCATGAAGAACAGAGCAGAATGGAAACAAAACTGTAGCTGATTGGGTGTCCTAGATGCTGATTTTCGCATGTACAAAGAGAACAGCTTCCAGAAATCATCCCCCACATTTTAGAGCCTTTCCAGGAATTACTGAAACAAGTTGCTGCTACTAAATGTGCATTTGCATCTTTGGGGGTTTTGTATAGCTAAAAGGAATTACAGTCATAGAAACATTTAGACTGGAAAAGACCCTTAGGGTCACTGAGTTCAACCAATATGTGCAACAGAAAACGAGATTCTAAATGGCAAGATTTAGTGTGAGATGGAAGATATGAATAAGGCCACCTTGTCCTGCATTTCTACAGTTCTCCTGCATTGCAGGCTTCATCAATACTTAGGACTGGTGCAGATCTTTTCCACAAAGATGAGTTCCCATCCCCAGGGACACAAACCTGAGTGCATTACCTGAACGATGCCATCTGACAAGGTACCAGAAGACCAGGAGGTTGCACTGTCTTCCTTGTGCCTTCCATCCTCTCTTTCTGAAGGCCAAAAGCTTGCATCTTTCTCTGTGGCTGTACTTCCCTTTGAAAGCAGTAACAGCTCAGCTTTAGCTTGTGAACAGGAAGCTCAGATATATTCCTTCAGGCAATGTAAAGCACTGCAAACTTCTAGTAACACTTTGCTCTATTTCTGCCTTGTTTATTTATTGTGCTTCCCAAATCCCATCTCTCTTCTTGCTCTATAGCTCTGCTGCAAGATGAATGGCAGCTGGATGACACTGATAGCTTTCTCTAGAGGCCACAGAATATTCTCATTTTTTACAATATTGAAAAAAACCTGAAAAAACCCAAACAAACCAACAACCACCACCAGACTCCCAAGAAGACTCTATTTAGCCTTCTCCTGTCCTGTCCCCTAAAAAGTCCTACATGTAAAGAAAATTGTGCCAGTGAAGGTGCAGAATCTGAAACCTTGAAGTGCTTCGATCAGTAGTGAGGCACAAGCTCTCCAACCAAGCTGTTTGGACTTCTTTGCACTGTCTTGCCATGCAGTTTTTTTCCAAAAGCAATTAGCTTTGCTCCTCTGCAGTTCACCTGAGCATTTAGACCCCTCAGATTCAGAGCAACCTGTAGGGTAGCATCCTCCAGTTTCTCCCATTCTCTCAGAAATCTATCTTGACTCCCAATAGTCTAATGATGCCTTTTTTTTCTTACATTCAAACATACAAATAATTTTCATTGTTGCTTTTATGTTTTGGCATTTCAGAGGCTGTCTAATTCTCTCTAAAGCTCATCTCCTCATAAAAACATCGGTATTTAAGCCCATATTTTGCCATTAACACTTCCATAAAGGGGATATTACTAAAAAAGCAATCCCACCAAAAGCAGGATCACACCTAAGAGAACAAGGTGCTGTGTAATACTGGCACTGGAATATTGGCACACTGGCTTACATGCAATTCCTTCATATCCTGAAGTGATAACATGTATTTTGAGTTGAAATATTTCAGATTTTCACATTTTTCGTAATTTCTCCTCTACCAAAATCTTCTGTCTTACACGCAGAGCAGTATATATATAAAACACAGAGGACTCACCTTGCTGTGTAAAGAACAGTCTTCTGATTCTTCATCCAAGGAAGGTAGAAGAGATACCACTCCTCTTTTTTTCAACTACAAAAATACACACAGAGAGACAACCCAATTAATCACAAGAACGGTAAAAGCCTCTTCACTTCTGCCTGTAAACCAAAACAAATTTACCACTTGGGATCCACTTTTGGAGAAGCGTTGAACATCTGGCAACCTACATTAAAGTCACTGAAAACTGCAGGTCCTAAGCATCTCTGAAAATTGGGACTTGATGCTGTTAGGTTTCAACAGCACAGTTATAAAAGGGACAAATTTCATCTTGCCCCATGAAAATAGTTTATTGAAAATCCCAGAAGAACTGATTATCAACAAAACTATACATAGAGCATTTTCTGTTGATTGATGTAAACTTCATGTTTAAAGTGAAAAAGGCTAAAAAATAACCAGAGGCACACATCTCCTGCCTTCTCCTAGACATGCACCACACTCAGTCCTTCTGACACAAAGGGGAGGAGAGTCAGTATTGATTCACAAGGGCAGGGGTGCTCCTCTCTCAAATGCCACTCCTCCAGGAGCAAGAAGGGTTATTTACCTCCCCTCTTTGGCCCTCAGGTGAGCGATCACTTACCTGCTGACCAGAAACATCAGTCCCAATCAGGTCACTCTGTGCTAACATAGGGGCTGGACGTTCATCTGCTGCTTCAGGCACTTCTTGCTGTAGGCGCTGGTGAAGCTCAGACATGGAATTCTTCATCTCGGTAAGGAAATCTTCCTTTCTTTGGCACAGCTTTATGATTTCTTCTTTTACAGCTTCCATTTCTCCCTAAGGAGCAACAACATCTGTAAGCATCCATTTCCCTTACTTATCCAAAAAGCAACATAACAGATGATACCAGTGATGCATCTTACTGGTACTGAGGCTATTTCCCCCTTTTCCTTTTTCTGGGCTTTGGGGCAGTTCCCCATTGTCACTGCAGGAGATGTCCAGGTGCATGCAAACCAACAGCAACAGATTCAGCGCAGGACAGCAGCTGCCACTTGTCATGCAGAAGTTGGTAGTGTGGAAGGAAATGTGGCAGGCTGGAACTAATTCTAACTAGGTCCTGCATATCCATGAGAACACCAGCTTCCTCCAGGACCAAGGGAATGCAGATGGGTTACATTACTCTGTGTGTCAGAGCCAGTGATGTTACTTCCAACTACCTTCCCTGGAAGCCTGACAGTGAACACTTGGGAAAGCCCTGAGGAGGACAAAGACAGAAAATGAGGGCAGCTCAGGGCTCAGTCTTTGCTGAGCTGGCCTAAAGGAAACAAACGATTTGGTGGGTGATAGGGACATGCTTAGGGCTAAAATTATCCCACATCTTTGAATGTGATACTGGGAGAAAGGATCCCCAGCAAGGTGCAAGGAAAATACTTAATGTTCTGCAGAGACCAAACAATAACCCAAGTAACTGCACTAACAAAGCGGGAAATAAATCTGTTCTTGGTCTCCTTCCTGGCCATGACTTGCTCCAGCCAGTGTTCTGTCCTTAGAGTTTTCTCCCAGGGCTTTCATTGCCACCCAGCCTCCACGTGAACAAAGAAATCCCAGCAAATAACAGAGTAAGACAGGGCATGGAATGAATTGCCCTGCTCCCTTCTCTACTGAAAGTGCAAAAGCTCTTTGAAGCATTGTTACTTGCTCAGAAACCTGGCTAAATATCCCCTGCACACTGGGCTCAGTTGATCACAGCAAGCTTTGATGCCAGGCTTGAAGTGAGAACAGCACTGGCTCCACACCATGCTCTGTCATTAGAGATCTTATGTAAGTAATAATCTGTGGCAGATGAAAGCAGCGAGACTGCTGGTTCTGTCTCCACTACAGCTTCTGTTAATAGCTCTAGGGTGGCAGCATGACAGGGAAGGTGGAGGCAGGAACGCCAGCAAATTTTCAAAGGACATGGGAACTCTGCTCTGACAATGCTTTCTTGCTTTTTTACACTCAAAACCACAAGACAAAATCATCCAAAGGTAGAGGCAAGAAAACATCACTGAAATGAAGAAACAGACATCCATGACAATTTGGCATGTTTTTATCAATGTTCACTAGGAACAGTATATCTATTTATTTCACTGAAGGAGACTTGCCAGCATAGATTTACCTCTGTTGCAAACTTAATTAGCCATAACCTCCTCAGAAACCAAGCCTTTCTTAAAATCACTTCTTTTTCTGAAATCCCTCAGTAAGATGGGTGATTCCACTGCCCACTTCTATTCATGCAATGCTATAACTGCCAAGTTTTCTGCTAAAACAAGAACTATTAAACATAAAATCCTACACTCAGAGACAAAAACAAGGAAGGATCAGGAAATGAGTCATGCTGAGTACTACATCAAGCCTCCAACATCCAACCAGCTGACAGCAGAGCAGCTATGTACTTAGGAGCCTACTGAGTGATTATAGTTATTAGGCAAGCACAATGTAAGTGTATTAACTTTACTGTGACTGACTGGAAAAAACTGAGCATTTCAGAGGCACTTTATAAATAGTTATTACATTTAATTAGTAATTTCCTGACTTCTGCAGAGCTATCCTTAAAACACATCTTATTTTTGCATTTAAAAAAATCAGTTCATCCATTACAGTAAACAGCTGACTGCAGAGAGAAAAGCAACACATATTTAGCAGTGATGAAAACACAGTGTGGCAGTGAGGACAAGGAAAGGAGTCTAATGAATCTTACCCTAACCAGAATCCCTAAAAGTACCATTGCATGACCAGTCATCAGAAAGGGACTCAGTTCTCTCCTTAGGCGCTATCCCAAGCTGCCACCTCAGGAAAATCAGCAGGATGCTGAGCACAGGTAAGCTCTCTGTGCTGCATATTGTTTCACCAAAACAGCTGTCATGAAAACAGCACTCAGTTTTTGTTGCAAGTTGATATAGGCACAAATGACCCATCAAAAATCAATAGGAGTATACTATGAAAGATATTACCAACTTGCAAAGGAATATTAACTGTAATTAATTGCATGGTCACACTATGGCATTCAATTGCCTGCTTGACTGTGGTGGGGAAGGGAAGTCCACCACTATTTCTCAGTGCTCTGCATCATCATGATTAGTGTTTGTCAGGGCAAGTAACACACATGAGAGAGAAAACAATGAAACCCACCTCTGGACAAGGAGTCTTCTGAGCCTGTGGTTGATCTTCATGTGGTATTTCAACCAAATGATTCTTTAGGAGTTGTTTCAACTTTTCAATTTCTTGCTCACATTGTTCTGTTTTCTTTACAGTTTCCTGTGAAATAGCAATCTCCATAAATAATTTTGAAACAAAGTACAGAAATAAACAAGTCAGTAAGGAAACAAAGTTGAACTGAAGAGAATTGAAGCCTCCTTTGTATCTGAAGTTATGTGTAACAGAATCTGTGTTTGTTCTGCTAACTTTGCACAACCCCATCCCTCACTAAGTTTATTATTCACTTGCTAAAGACAAACAAGCTGCTGTATCCGTAAGTTGAAATACAATGGAGTATTCTGTCTAGGAGTTCCAGAGTAGAACAGTCAATTTGGCTATCAAATAGAAATGGAGCACATTTCATAACATTGATTACAGTTTAGAAAAAGTTGTGAAAAAGAGCAAAATTATAGGGTTTGATATCAAGTAAGGAAGCCTAACTGGTTTTTACTGGTGCTCAAGTCTTTACTGCCAGCTAGTTCCGTGTTGACCAAAAATGAATTGTGCTGTACACCAGGCAAACACTGTAGCTCAGAGGATAACCCAAACCACACTGACAATTTGAATACTTCCAATAAAAATGATAAGCATTCCCACCACGTGAACTTCTTCTGCTCACATGGCTTATAGGAAAACGTATTTTATAAACAGCCAAATTCACTTTTACTTGACAGTGACAGCAAAATCTCATCACCCCCCCAGGCTTTACTGTTCATGCAGAAATGGGCAATCTCCCCACACTCTTATTTGTCAGTCACAGCCTGTTCATGATGTCTCAGGTCATTAAGAAATTTTTACACCTAGGAGTCAGAATGTTTTGTGAAAACACTGAATATGCACAGCATTTGGTGGTTCTGTGTTTTTGGACCCAGAGGCTGAGAACCAAAAAAATATCAAAGGACTGTTCCTCAGGTGCCTGCAAAAGGTAATGAAGAAACAATGAAGTCAACAGGCTTGATCCTACTCTGCTGACAGCAGCATCTGAATGACCCCACAGGTCAAAGATCTCACTGCAAAGTATTCACAGACTCTGCCTTTCAGAGCAAAGAGTCTCTCCTGCTATGAACAGCAACAGTGCCATTTCTTCAGTCACTTCTTCATAGCAGGACTCCCTCTCAAGAAAATGCAGGCTAATGAGGCTCTAAATAACCATTATTATTTTACTCACAGGTCTTAGAAGAAACTACTTTCCTCACTTAAAAAAATGAAAGCCAATTTGAAGGGAGAGATATTAAATTGTGTCCTATAATCTTAGTGCCATAGGCAAAGAATCAAAGAGGAAAGAAAAAGGAACAGGTCCTCTTGGGCTCAGCTTTAATGAGAAAGTGAAAGAAGACCTCCTAAAAGGAAGATTCTCTTACCCATACCTTCAATTCTATATGAATAGGAGTGTCTTGTAGTAAGTTAACTGAGTACAACCTCAAGTTTCCTTGACTAAGTAAAGAGTCTGAATATTTCATATACAGACTCCAGTGTCTTCTGTCACAGGCTAATACGCGAGTACAGTCACTTACCTGAAGATAATTAATTTGTTTCTGCCTTCTACTCAGGGAAAAGAAAATCAGATTTTATCCCTTATCCAATATACCAAATTATGCCATACATACGGGACTGAATTTCTTCCTACAAGTGCTGCCGCTCTTTTGATTTATTTCCTGGTTAACAGTTGCTCTTTACTTTTCATATTGTGGTGACACCTGAAGACCTACCCATGGAAAAGGTTCACCTACCCACAGTGTATTTGTTTTGGAAGAGCTTAGTGAGAATGAGGTCGGTAAATCATCAGATATGCAAATAATACCACTCTCCTGCACAGAAAACCAGTAGAAGCAGATGTGACTTCCAAACCTTCTTCCTGATGACGTTATTTAGGTGTGGAACTTAATAGGCCATAACAAAAAAACAGAGGGCAACATTCAACAGAGAACTAAGTCACTTAAAATCCTGCCCCAGAGCATTTTCAATACCTATTACAGGCTTAGTTTCTGATTTACTATTCCAGGTGTAACAATGCAACTTAATTACACAAAAGTTACTGCTGCAATATCCCATTGCCTCCTCCATAGCAAAATAGGGACAAACTCATCCAAAGACTAATCCCTGGGGGAAAAAAATGTATGTACTTGTACAGAAAGTTTGGCTGCCATTTACTTTCCTCTCTCACCACCTTTTTAATGCAGCACTCAAAATGCCATGGTTTAATGGCTTTATCCTTTGTTACACCTTAGCTGGTGCTAGACTTGTATTGTAGTACTGCTGCTTTCAATCCATTCAACTGCACTGGAAAATCTCTTTTGCACAGTTTGATACACTAGCTGCCAAGAATTGCAATTTTTCCAATCTGTTTTCTCATGAAGAAATTTCATTCAGCTATGGATTGCTGGGTATCTACAAGATAAAGGCAAATGCTGAGCAAAAAACAGTCACAGCTTTACAAAAAGGAGAAAAATCTAAAATTTGACCTAATACTCCACAAAAACCAGTTACAAGTGTCATGATAAGAACTGATAATTGCAAAGCACCCTGTTTCTGATGCTTTTAAAGTGTTTTGAAAATTCTCCATTATTTGATCTGGTAGCTCTGAAAAACGTACATTTTACCACATCCATTTTTTCGGACAGAAGAAATGGTATGGACTAAAAAAAAAGGGATTTTAGGGATTATACAGATAAAAATAGTCACTGCTTTTTTCTGACTCCAAGCCTGCACTAGTCATGTGGCATGCTTGAGTTTTTGTCTTTGTGTGGTGCTCTGCCTGGCCTCTGAAATGCCCAGTTAGATGTTTTAAAACATTCTGCTTTACCCTAATAGGTTAGGAAAACCAAATCAGCAAAGATAACATAACATTTTCCTAGGTGCTGTCACCATCCTGCCAAGAAATGAACGGGTCATACAAGAACTTTCATTCCTCTGCTGACGTGGGAACCTGCGTTACCAAGCTCCAGATTTCCTCCAACCTGGGCAATGGAGCACGACCAGGCCCTGGATTAAAACTTCCCTGAGCTGGCACAACCACCCTGCTCAGTGATGTGCTGCACAGAGACTCCTTCAGGTTTGGAGCTGCTCCATAACTCTCACTGCCCCTGAGTTAACACTGACTAGTGCTGCCTTCTCCTGTTGCCGTATCACTTCTGTTTCCAAAGCTGGCCTGGCCAACAGCATCTCCAAGGCCCCTGTCACGTGCTGGCCTGCCTCAAAACTGTGAATTAATCAAGACACAGCTGTAGGGAATGGCCACTTTCCTGGCTCACCAATTTGGATCAGTAGAAGACCTTCTGCTGCTAGCAATTTCTGTCTAATGGATGTCAATGAGAATTTCCATGGTCAAGGTGAGTTTGAGTTGAACATGGCAGATGTGAGCACCTGCCTCTAACACTGGACTTCGATCACCACTGCAAATCTGGGGCATGAGACACCTGAGCCTTCATTTCTTCTACAGTATGGTGTCAGCTGTGACTGAACTGGAAAACTGAAATGTATGCCACCACTATTCAGTGTGCTTTGTTGCAGGATCAAATTAAACAGGAAAAACAAAAAACATTTCCAAACCATTACACAGAAGACACAGTAGGTGTAACTACTGGCTGCAAAACCAATGTTGTTTAAAGACCAAAATTTCTCTAAAAAAAAGGTAGTTCAGGTGACTGTAAAAAAAAAATCAATTACCTCCAGTAGCTCATTTTGTTCCTTAGTAATTTTTTCTAATTTCTTCAATTCTCTCAAGAGTTGTCTTGCTCTTTGGAAGACTGAGAAAGGTTGCATTTTCAGCCCTGGCAGCTGAAGTGCATCTTCGTAGGACTGTATATGAACAATAGTCTTCTGCATGGGACCAACATGCTCAAGGATAACCTGTCAGGATACAGGATACATGAGGGGTGTGATACTGAGTTAATTAAATCAAGACCAAAAATTTATACTACACTAATGATGAACAAAAGCTGTCTTTGGTGAGTTTCCCATTTAAGAAGGAAGATTTAATCCCCATACAGGCCATTCATTTAACAGTTGGACTCTGTGATCCTTGTGGGTCCCTTACAACTCTGAATATTCTGTGATTCTGTGAATCTTGGCACAAATAAATGAAAATCCATGGTGAGTTTGTTTAAACCAAGACAAAGATATAACTTATATTTACTTATATTACAAAGATATAACTTATATATTTAATTCTGGGCTTTTTTCTGTATACACATACATAAAGTTTCCACAGTGACAAAAAAGTGTCACATTCAGACTAATTGCTATTTACTAAGCTGCTCATTTCAAAGCAGAACATCATTGGCAGTGAAGACAGCTAAAAAAATTGGTGCAAATTCTTTGATGTCACTCTAGGCAAATTATGGTTTTTGACTTTCATCCTGCAAACCAGTCATTTTATGATGGTCCCAAAAGCAGTCTTATCAACAGAGATGAGAATTAACCAAGATGGAAGTCAGCAGAAACCCCTGAAGGTGGCTTTCCTGTCAAGGACAGCATTTCATACCACAATACTTTGAGTGAATGCCCAGTTTACAA
This sequence comes from Platysteira castanea, assembly GCA_013397175.1. Lineage (NCBI taxonomy): Eukaryota > Metazoa > Chordata > Aves > Passeriformes > Platysteira > Platysteira castanea. Next base: position 149,987 of record VYXC01013160.1, read on the forward strand.
CCACCTTGATCATTTTGGGATGAACAGAAATGTGCAGTTTCATAGCACAACACATGTTTTATGGAAGACTCAGTGATCAATTTATGACAGACAGAATGGCAATAGCAACTCGTAATTTCTTGGCTCTCCTTAAGAAATATGAAATCCTACTGGGACCTCACTGAGCAGGGAACTCCAGAAGAAAAAAATATAAATAAAAACCACTTATAGGCCTTTTAATTACTAACATTTTTGTTAAACTCCCCCTCAAGAAGATTTTGTTTTAAAATGCCCCAGTGGGAACACAGATGCTTATTCTCTCATTCATAAGCAGTCTGTATCGGGAATTTTTTGTACTATCCAGGCTTTCATTTACAGTAAGGAAATAGGTGAACATTCTTTTCCAGAAGAAATATTACTTTAGTTTTTCCATGTAATAGTTATTACAAAATTGTTCTCTGGATAACAAAGCTGCACAGCTTTTTTAGGAGAGTTACACTCTATGAGAGGTATAATGACATTTTTATTCCTCACCTGAAACTGAACCCATGCTTTTTGTATTTTAGGCAGGTAACACTGTGGACTTTGGTGTGAAATAAAAGAATCATCTGCTAAATTTTGCCTCCATTTTTGGAAAACCAGGGCCTAATTTTTTAACTTTCAGATTACTGTTTGGTGCCAAGTTGAGTGGTATGCAGCAAGTGTCTCTTGAAAATCAGGCCACAAACTTCCCAAAAAATGGAGATCCTCAAACGTGGCAGCTACACCTGACATATGCTTAAGTTACACACTCGAGTTCTCTGCGGGCATATTCTCAATAGAGCTTTAATTTCCAGTTTTTGTGCTCAAACCATGTCTGTGCTTCTTGAAAAAGTCTCTCAACAGTCTCACCTCAGGGTTTACACTGATCAGGAAAAAAAAGCCCGTATAGGAGTTTTCACAGACCTGTCCATGTTTAAGTTGATCTTTAGGAGAAAATTCTAACAGATCTTCTGATGACAGGATTGTCTTCATTTCTGCAACATCCTTCTCGAAGACTTTCACGTGAGATTCAATGGCATCCAATTCCTAGATTTTGGGAACAAAGACAGTATTTGTAGATAGCCCAAACACCAAAGCCAACCTGCACTTCTGTCTTTCACTTAAATTTAAAAAGAAATACTAAAAAATGAGTGCAGCATATGCAGAGTATGTTAATAGATGCTATCGATCAAAAGGCTAGTTATTATAAATCATTTATAACTTCTAAAGGAATTGAGTATTCAAGATCATCTGGTCTGTTTTAAATCCTGGATACAGAATTGAAATACCCTTAAAAATTCACATTATAAATTACTAGTAATGAGAAGACAGTTTTCCAGTCGTGATAGTTATCAGAATAGGAAAGTACTGTAATTACACTGGTGCAGCTTCCAATAGGAAGAGATTCACGTCAGATGGAAAAGGAATCCACATCCAGCTGGTTGTAAACTCCCAGACACAGTCACAGAGTAGATTAGGCTGGAAGGGACCTTGAAAGGTCTCTGGTACCCATCAAAGCAGGGCATTTGGGGTCTGATCCTACTGAGATTTGGGTACCTCTTGAGCTGGGGATATTACCCCTGCTTGGAGCCCCTGATCTAGTGTTTGACCAATCTCACTACAAAAAAAAAATTAAAATCCTTCCTGCTATGTAATTTCCTTTGTTACACTTGAGGTCTGTTATTGCTGATCTTTTTGCTGCACACCCCAAGAAGAGCCTGGCCCAGTCCTGTCTGTAATCTCCCACCCTGCAGCAGCAAACAGCAGCAATATCAACCTCTAACCCCCAAGCTTCTCTGGGCTGAACCAACGCAGGCTCCCAGCCTTTCCTCCTACATCCTGTGCTAATCCTGAACTTCACAGCTTAATTAGTTACCAAATGCCTTCTGACGGTTTGTTTCCAAACAATTAATTTCCTTGCTTGGCACACCTACAAAAACCAGCACTAAACCCTGTTTTCCATGCAGGTGATACAATCTGTATTTCCTAACATATGATGAAGCTCTGATAAAAGGCACTTATGGGTCACCCAGACTCACATCAGCCACATGCAGGATTTGTGGAAGAATCTCTGCAATCTCTTGCTGTAAAGTTGCTACTTGAATATCTATTTCATTCAGCTGTTGCATGACACTGTCTGTTTCAAAGATGGATGTCAGCTCCTCCAGCTCCATGAAGATACCATGCAGAAGATTTTGCTTTTGCTCTGAGTCTTCCAAAGCCATCTGGAGACAAAGTAAGAGCTTAGTTTGACACATCAGTGGTGACCATTAAAGTTTCATAGAGGTAAGGACAAGAAGGAGCCAGTTTTAATCTCCTATATGTCATTCACTGTTGCACGTATTCCCAAAAGCTCAACTCAGACAAAAAAGCTTCATTCTTATGGGAACTGAACTGCTGCATCCTGCAAGCTGAAAACTGAGAGTGATGCCATGATTTTAAGGGAATCAGTCAGATAAAATAAGTCTACATGAGCATGCCAAAAGGCATGAAGATGATTTCAAATTCAGAGAGAGCTCCTACCCAAGAAGAGTGTAAGATCCCAGAGGAGATACCTCTTCAGCTCCTGTGCTGTGGCTGACCTCGAGTACATGAACAAGACATGTCAGCCAAACTGCCAGAAAGTTTTCTGCTAACCAGCTTACAGAGAGCAGATGTAACAAAATGCTCCAGAAAATATCAGGCCAGTTGTGCATGATGTGAAGTCTCTTCCCCTGCAATGAACTGGTTGAGCTTTTGGATTAACTGCAGTGAACACCATCATGAAGAACAGCAAGGGCTGCAAGAAATGCATGTGATCCATTTCTCTGGGTGGTGTGTGAAGGAAAGGACTGAATGCATGTTTCCACTCTAATGCAAGCCCTGGATGCATTTCCAAGTCCCCTAGTTTCACAGCCCAGAATGCACAAAACATTCCAATTCACAAACACAGGAGACAATAAGCTTTTGCCACAAAAAATGTTCATGGGTTTTGGAAATCACAGTCTCCCCATTGTGGCTAAATGCTTTTGTAACATATCAGCCCAGAATGGGCAGCTACTTCCTGTCAAGATTTCTTACTGGTCTTACTACAAAAATCTATGTTTAGAACATCAGCTTTCTCACTTGGTCTAAGCCAAGCAGTGGATGTAAAGAAAACTCAAATTTTAAGTACAAAATTGCCAGAATTTTTTTTTGGCACTGGCCCTGATCTTCCCTGTAATTACAAACATTCCGTTTTTGAAATTACCAATCAGAATTCCCTTCAAGAAACAGCAAGCACAGCCTTCCAAACCACAACTTACTTCAAAGTTTCCATCTAACACACAGACATCAAAAAACCAGCACTTTGCCTTTTTGGCTCACATACAATTCAAAAAGAATCCTATATATGCAGGCAGTAAAAACTGACCACAGCCACTCAAGCAGGGTTACTGAAGACAATCACACATTTTTGGAAGATGTACAACAGTTCAGCACTTGCACAAGATAGGTATGTCCAGCACCAAAAAGCATCTGTATTTCATGAGTGTCAACTGTAACTATTTTTCACTTAAAGAATTTACTGCAAATGGTAAATTATTTATGTCAGTAACAATTAAGAATGGAAAACTACATCTGTACAGAGCAAGTAGTGCTAACAGGACCATTTATCTCATCAACTCTTACCTGGAGCTCATCAGTATGCTTGCGTAAGCTTTTTGCAGAGTCGTGCTGAGCATCTGCTCTTAGCAAACTGTTGGTACTTTCTATCCAATCTTTCACATTCCTCAAGTGCTCCTCATATTCTTCCATCTTGTTGGTAGCCTAGGAAATGACAGGATTTTACAGAAAGTCACAAGTGAATTGCTGTTCACTGTATAGGATAAATATATCCTACTAAATTAAAAGATTAAAAGAAATCAGGATGCATTTGCATCACGGTCAGTTAAATTAGCATGGTGAAATAAAATGATTCATGATTTCAGGCTATCCCCTCTCATCAAAGGTAATTTTGGTGCTTGCATACTTATATTTCATGAGAGCATTGTTGCAATTTATATGGCAATGGCACTTTAATAGACAGCCCACTAGCAGAGTCTGACAGAACCATCTCAACACCCTCCCAGGGGCAAGTATTCCCTCAGCCATGGTTTGAGCCAGTCCTTTGGGGTAGCCACTCCAGCAAACCCAGCTACAATAAGCCTTACCACAGCAGGTTTGTGACTCTACTCATTTGACAGCCTCTGATGATGTTTCATGCAAAGCCTTCACTCTGTTTTTTTTAATGGGATTGGATTTTTAAAAACTGTTCCATTTGGACCTACCTTGTTGAGAATGGCAGTTCTGCGCTCAGCACGCTGTGAGACCTGCTGGTACTGCTGCAGGGGGGCCACCAGGATATCCATCAACTCCTGTGCATGGCAGGAATTCTGCTCCACTATATCCTGCACTTCTGCATCCAGCTGGTTGAGTTTGTAATGCCAAAGGTCCAGCATATCCCAAATTTGCTGCATGTGGAAAGAAGGGAAATGAAATATGTGGTCAGGCTCAAAGATAACCCCGGCATTATGTGTTCTTCATGTGGGACATGAGGAATTGCAAAGGTTTCAGAACTGATATGACGAGAACAGAACACTTTGCATCTACTGGTGTGATTCACAGTTGAAAAAAAGCATGGATTTTCCTGTGAGAAAGAACTGATAAATATTCACCAGCTAAATGCTTGCTTGTACTTCTCCTTTTACAGACATAAAATGAATGGAAGACCACTTTATGCTAAACAAGGCTCTGTAGAAACAACCAAAAATCTTTTAACACCCACAGATTTTTTTTTTGCAAGATTACCTTCTGAACTTCTTTGGCTTTTGCAATGTTTTCACTCTTCTGTTGTAACATCTTTTCAATAGCTTGAAGGCCACTGTTAATTGTTTCTGCTTTTCTTTTCAGCACATACTGAGGAGAGTTCTGCAAGATTTCAGAGCTAACCTGCCAGAGCAAAGAGAAAACAGTAGGGGAGATTACAAAGATCTGCTTGTTTCTGTGCACCACTTTACCAAAAACATTCAAATTCTTTTTATGTTTCTCTTGAAAAGTCACTTCAAAAAACTGGAATGTAACTACATTTGAAGGGAGAAGCATTAATGTCAGCAGGTTCAACATCTACATGTTGTTCACTAATTTGCTCTCATTAAAAAATGCCTGGCTCAGAAAGGCAGTCCCTGAGGAAACAAGCCCTGAGGCACTGCAGCTCCCTGGGTGCTTTGCTTCACCCTGCTCTCATCTCTAACAGAGGCTGCTCATGCTGCATGGTCGGAAGGGTCATATTGAGATTTATGCTGTAAGAAACCCAGAATGACACCTTTATGTCTCAGCTGACAGCTGTGACTTCCATGTAGCAAACAAGGGAATATCAAAGTGCATCAATGCAGAGCAAATTTCTCAGTATAAACTTGGAGATTTATCACTAAAATAAAAAGCTCCGAGGAACTTAATTTCACTCTGCAGGACTCCACAGAAATGAAAAATCGGTGCACTGGAGGGCCTGATTTTCTGTGTAAAGAGAAAAACTCCCAAAGCTGAAGTTGAGTAATTGCCTGAGCACAGGACTAAGCAACACAGCATAAGCTACGAGGTTACTACAGACTACATAAAGTGCAGGGAGGGAGAAAGTCCTTGATCTTGCCCAAAAGTGACATCTTACAGCCCCTGCTGGCTGCTAGGGTCGGCCAAGCACCAGGAAATTGCTCAATTCTTTGTGTGCTACAGCCCTAGGATTTAGGGGGCAAATGCACACTGAACAGTTCTATGCTGCCTTAGTGCAAATGGTTTTTAATTTAGTAGTTATTTTAGTTTGAAGCTCCTAGTACTGTAATACTTTATCCTTGCTGTTGGATAAGGAATTAAGATAAATTTTAGTTAATAAATTAATTATCTAGTCATTTCAGGACCAGTTCTTTCACTCCAACAGGTAATGTGTGCTTTGGGACAACCTTTTATCTTGGTAAAAGAAACAGTAAACAACAAAAAGCCCCCAAAGCATAAATACTGTTTTGCTTTCCTTGTCTTTTCTCCTCCCAGTTGCTGGTTTTGAAAAGACTAGTCCCATTTTGAAACAGAAACTATAAAGTTAACCAAATTAAAACTCATACGCTTTAGTTAATATGCTGCTAAATATTTTATGTAACATAAAATGAAGGAATAATTTGATAGACACTAAAAAGTAACTGGATTTCAAAACTGTTTTAATAATTTTTTTAAAATTTTATCAAACTAACTGTGATTTAACATTAAAATTAGCATTAAACATTATTATTTCTGAAATATGATAACTGAAAAGGGGTTTTTTTTTCATTTTTAAAATAACACAAATGAGTAAGTAACAATGATGATAATTGTGTAAGGCTAAAAATTTGACCCCAAACTGAGAGTATTATTCCATTTTCCCTTAATTTTGCTTTCAGCTAACTACTCATATCCCTTGTAGACAGAAAATACTGCAAAAAACCCTGATGCAATGGGATTTGGTTATTTAAATTCCCTGCCTGATTTTAAAGGAAGGTGATTGTGTTCTCAGGGGTGGTAAAAAGAACCATGTCATGGTACCCTACTACGTGTGCATATTACATTAAAAAAAAAATCGTGTTTCAAAGTCCTTTCTCAACCCAGTTTTGAAAATATTTTCTCATTCAAGCTATGCAAACTTTTGAATCAACTTCAACTAATAGTTCCCAGTTTAAGAAGCAGATTGGATAGAAGACAGCATCCATATCATATTAAAACTTTATTGCTAAAGGTTCTGCCATGTCCATTTTCAATAAAAAATAAAAATGTTATATTCACACTGCTCACTGTAAGGTTATTTTAGGAGATAGTTACCATGAGGAATCTTTCCTCACACAAATTTTCACTAAGAAAATGCAAACAAAAATAATCAACGTTTCAAGTTGCAGTTTAGAGCTAGGATATTCATCAAATACAGTATTTATACATTGCAAATAGATAAATATGAAAACCACATCAACAGTTACCTTCTCTTCTAGGTCTTGCAATACTTTCTTGCAGTCCTCCAGCTGCGTTTCGATCTCTGCAGGAACTATTGTGTACATTTCAGAATACTTGATCCGAAGTTTCTCCATTATATCCTCCAGAGCTTGACTCTCTCTACCAATCACACTCTGAAGCTCCTACAAAATTAAGAATAAGTTCAGCAGTTTTACCCAGCTTTTACTAAGTGCATGTGTGTATATGCACATATGCATATATATGTGTATGTACACACATACATAATGTGTTTTGTATTTCCTACCATGATTATGGTTTGGAAAAGTTGCTTTTGTGATATCAAACCTAATTTGATTACCTCTGCAAGCAGATAAACTCTAAGAAATACTGACTCATTTAATCAAATGATGCTTTTCAATCTGTAAGAATTAATTAAACCTGATACTGCTCCACGTCGGGGAAGTGACGCACTGACACTCAATGACAGGTACAGCAAAGGGACCATCTGAAGAGCTCCTATGATTAAATGTTAACCTTTGTGCTCTCCCTTTTGCCAAAAGTGCATTTCTCCCTTTGAAAGACGTTTAATAGCCAACGTCCATCCCTTCATTATTATAAACAACACAAAGGCCACAAAAAGCAACAGGTTTCAGGCTGAAGTGTCTGCTTTCAGGCAATTATGCAGAGCAGCATAGCAGGCTCCTCTCAAAACAGTAGTTTCCAGTTCTGCATGAAGAATGTAGGTTTTATGAGATAAAAGAAACTTGAACAACTGTCTACAGCCTGTGGCCTAGAAATAAAATCCAAGCTAAGTCCTCCTGCAGAAAGAATGAAGAAATTCATTTGTTTGGAAGGTTTTCTAGAGTTTCAAGTTGGAAAGTTCTGTTTGCTGGCTTTATGGTTCCCTTTCCCCAGTGCTCAGCTGTTTGAGAAACTCAAACATCAACTCAAGTTATTGGGAAAAATGATCCCAAGCTCCTACCAGGCAATAAAAGACACTAAAATTAACTGCCTTTGCTTTTTCAATCAGGAGTAATGGTAATCCAGTAATTCATAGTCTTCACTTGGGAATCTTTCCTTTCCACACAAACGCAACGCGCAGAAATATGTCAGAGACTGAGATTGATTTATTTCCTGTCATCCAACAACAACTGGGTCTAATATTAAAAAAACCCAAACCCTCAAAACCATGAGACAGCTGTGTGCCTCATTCTCTCAGGGGGAAGGCTGCTGTTGTCAAATGGCCCAGTTATGATTGTGCCAATATTTATGGAAGTTCACAGATTCCTGACCTGAACTGGAAAGAATCCACTACAACTCTCACCTCCAAAACAAAGACGTCTCTGCAAACTGGTTTCTGTGTATTACTGCATGTTCACATTTCACAGATTATTCAGCTGGAAAGCAGATGCCTGTCAAAACTGTCCCAATTTTTTCCTAAGGGACGAGATAATAACACTTCCCCTTTTTCATCTGCGTGGGTGAATTAAAACTTCCGCCACCCAACTAACCTAGGTTTGTTATCTCAAAGTGAAATAGATATTTCTGCTCAATAGGTGCAATGGAGTCCTGACTAATGCTATGGATTTCATATGAACTAGATTTTCTTTGGAAGTAAGGGATGAAATTGTCCTGCAGATTTTGGCTCACTGGTGTTTGGACTATGTAAAATTAATGAATTCTTCAATCCTTTCAGCTCAATCTCCTCAAAAGGAACAGTCCTGCTGTGACACACTGCTAAAAAGAAATAATTTGATGGAACTGCTGCTAACATTTGCTTGTGCCATTGCTATCAGAAACGGGAAAAAGGTCTAAACTCACTTTTGGGTGAGTTTTAGGAGCTCACAGTAGCAAAGTTTTGATGTGAGGGAAAAGAGCAGGCAGAAAGCACCTGCTGTAGGAAAATTTCCTTCTGGACACAAAGAACTCAGTAAAAAAGCAGACACAACTCTAAATTCTAATTCTAAATAATTTTAAGTAGAAAACCAGCCCTTTCAGACAAATCCAAGGTCTCACCACCATAATGCTAGCTCATGGGTTTTCAGAACTTCCTAAACATGTAATAAACATTTCTCTTTCATGATAAACCCCTATCTGCCACTGTGGTCTTTGGCTTCTGTATTTTTCCTAGCCCTTTGCTAGGATGAGGACATCCAACCAGTTTTTATACAAGACTCAGCAAAGAGAGCCGAAATCTGTACTACACTTTAGTAGGCTAAAATAAATAAATTATAAAGTTTTATAGATAACTGGATTAAATAGAATTAAAAACAATTTTTGGATCAAGATTTAAAAATTATGATAGCAGTATAAATGCAATAGGAGTAATTTGAAACAAATGTAATTCAAATAATAAATAAATAAATATATTCAGGAAGTGTTAGGAATACCGGTATTTCATGAAGTCAAGAAATGCAGAAATGTGCAGACTGCTGGTGGCTGCTGGTGGACACTGTGGTCTTGATCATAACTTGATTTTTAAAAATCATTTACCAGGTTAACTTCCAATGTGGGACATCAAGTCCAGAGCATCTGAAGCTGTCCTGGGTAGGTATGCAGAGAGGAAAGCATGCAGGGTGTACACTAAGCAGCCCTTCCCAAAAGCTGGCTGTGAATTTCTCTCCAAGCTGGAAATACTTCTGTGCCTGCTTACTGATCCACACAGAGTGGGAGAAAACACAAACCAAGGCCATGGCAGGGCAAGGTGTATTCTGCTGAGCCAGATTCATGGTGTTTAAGTCAGTGTGCATAGACCTTGCCATTAATTTTATCTGGAGCAAGTTCAAGCACCAGCATAAACCAGGAGATATTCTGAATGCCACAATAACAGAGCTGTTACCAACCTCCAGCTGTTCTGCCTTTCCATCAGCATCCTGCAATAACACAGATGCAGCATTCTGTAATGCATTTGTCACAGCACTTATTTCTTCAATGACCTTGTTCCTCTCTTGAATCTCAGCTTTCACAGAATCTTTATGATCTTGAGCCTTTTTGTACAACCTGTGAAAGATTACCAGAAAGAATACACTGCTTTAGACTCTACACTAAGTAGGAGCAAAGAGCATGCTTAATACAGATATTATACAATTATATATCCAGAACAACATTTGTCTGTAATTTAGTATCTTTTTCTGTTATTAAATCTATGAGTTTATGTCAGTTATTATCTCAGTTTCTTTAAAGTGAGTCTTCAGATAGTGCTAAACAAAGGACATTTGGTAGACCAAATCAGACAGCAGGCATATTTAAGCAGCAAACAGAGGTCAGATTCTTAGAGTCTGAAGATGCTGGCAGAGCAGATGTTGTTCACAAAGATTCCCACATCCAAAAGCAGACCCAGAGAAGGGCGAGTACAATCACCAGATTTGTAAAAAATATTTGGGGCGAATTTTAGACAGTGGCACTCACTCAATAAGATGAAAGTTGCAAAAGGCACAAGGTCTGATTTTCTTTAGAGTGGAAAATCTCAAAATTCACAAGAGCTTGGAACCTCTAAAACTGACTGTTGTTCCTTGATTCCTACTGCACGTGAGCACAAATTGCAGCCCACAAAAGATATGGCCAGGCTAGGGTCCTCTCCCTAAATAATACCCCCCAGTGCCCATCCTGGAGACAGCAGGTGGGTGAGATGGAGCATCGGTCTGACCCAGCAGACATTCATTGTCTTTTTAACTGCATTACAGCTTTTATACATTCTTTGATATCCAGTAAAATCCTGTGCTTGTAAATAGTCTTATCTTATACCTTCAACAGAAATCTCACACCACTTACTTTTTACAGCGCTCTTGCATTGCCTTTATCTCACACAAGGCAGGAAGGGCAGCTTCTCCCTCAGCATTCTCAGGTGTATTCAGGATGTTTCTTATCCGGTGAAGAAGCAAGAGTAAGAGGAGCTGTTGCTGGTTGATGTTTTCTTCAAATGAGTTCACAAAATCTAATAACTCCACCAGTTCCTCTCTGGTGGCCTTTTCTTTCTCTTTAAGGCTTTCTGGCTGCTCTTCCTGGAGCTTATCGAGAATTATTGTTTCTCGTTCCAGCTAAGTAAACACGATGGAAAAGCATGAGATAAAAGTGCTCTTTTATTCCACCACCTTAAGTTACATTATTCATTTACTCACACGGGTGACTAAATACTGGGAATTACACAGTCAGAACTTGTGAAGTGTGACAAAACATCTGAGTTTGCTTTAACAAAGCTCATAATCCTATGCAGAGTTGTTCTGGGTTCTGAGGGTTGAATAAATATCCCCACCATTTCTGGCTCTGGGTTCAAGAAAGGGTGGGGATAACTGAACAATGGATGGGAAATGATGTCCTGCACTGATCTCAGCCCTTTACAGGCCATTTTACTCACAGCCCCATCTCCACCCCGTGAACTTAGAGATGTTGAGCAACTCACCTCTTCACTGATGAATTTCCATTCCTGCTTTAGTTCTTCACAGGTAATTTCCAGTCCTTTGGCTGCCTCAAGCAAACCCAGCCAGTTTTCCCACAGCACTGTTACAATCCTGCCCAGGGCCCTGTCACTTCCTCTGCATAATCTCATCAGCTCTCCAGAGATCTGCCTCAGCTTCACGAGATGCTCTTCAGCAGAGGCAATGTTGGAGACTAAAATCTTGCAGGAAAAACAAACACATGAATAAATAAAATGCTACAGTCAGAAGTATTAATGAAATATTCAGTAACATGATTAGGATCCTTCAGGAAAATGGCAATTGCTCCACTGAGCTGGTATAATAGGGTCATAATGAGAGAACTCTGTTGGCTATGACTGTGGAGAAAGATGGGGTAAATAAAATGTTTGCTTTCTACAGCAGTAAGATACATCCATTTCATATGGTCTATTATACCTGGTCTTTTAACAAGTATATAAATGTATTAATATATTCTGTGGTTTTATATCTACATATAGGAGAAAGATTTTATCCTAAATTTATATATACATACATATAAATACAGGACAAAGAATTCCACTTCTTTCTACTGTGATATAACATGGTGTGCAAAGCTGCATTAGTTTTGCATGAGCTTTTAAAGTTCTTCAGAGCCTTTCTTACCTTGCTTTCTTCCAAATGCTCCAAAGCTTCTTTATAAGACATTGGAATCTTAGACAAGGACTGTCTAAGCATCTTTTCCAGTTTCTTAAGATTATCACACACTTTATCTTTGATTTCTGTATAGCTTTTGTGTTTTTCAAAATACCTGCATGAAACAATGAACAGATCAACTAGAATTTGTTGTTGTCGTTCCTCTCTCCAACCATAATGCCCAACAGAATAAAAACTTTCAACAAACCTTATGAACTTGTATCCTGACTGTTTCACAAGTTACTGTCAATAAGCATTTGTTAAACACCTCAGGTTTGATACCTGAGTTACTGATCACTGGATCACTATCAAGCAGTTTAAAAATCCTTTACTCTCTCTCTCCCAAACTTTTTCTATACCTGTATCTGAAGGCCCTCCAGACTTCTTCTGAACCTGAAGGAAGGAAATTACAGCCTCTGCCTTGTTTGGGCTTTACTTTCTCAAGCCATCAGAACAGCCTGTGGAAGACATGGATTAGGGACCCTCTGAAAACTATTCTAACCTCCACCAGCACTGAATTAGAGAGCACAGAAATGTTCTTCTGATTCTGGCACCCTATGACCCTCACTCAAGGCCCATGTTTTGGAATACACAACAAATGACTGCACTGTAAATTAGTAGCAATATGGTTATTGTCTGTCAATTCTCCTTCCTTAACAATCACACCTGAGAATAACTGGAATGCTTACAGTTCCTTCTGCTGGAATTTCTGAATACCTGAACTTCTACCAGAGCAAAAACACCACTGAATTTATTTTCAGTCAAGTTTCTTGTCATAAGGAACAAGATCTATGAAGATCTCTTAAACCCACCTCTGTTCATCAGCTTCCTTTCTTTGAGCCTTCTTCCTTAACGCCAAACTCTTATCCACCAGTTCTCTTACAGCATTTTCCAGACAGACTTTGTTTTCTGGTTTCACTAGGTTTTTCAGCTTGGAGTGCAGGTTTTCTAAGTCAGCCTTTGCAGAGTTGAACTCTTCCTCTTTCCACTGCAGAGTCTGACAGATCTCTTCTGAGCTACAGAGCTCTGCTGCAGCAGCCTGGGCTGCAGCTTCATAGTCCTCGAGGAACCTGGCAGCTCTCTGAAGGGCCTTGGTATAAAGCTCACCAGCCCTACATGCCTCCTCCAGGGCACTCTGAAAGCATTAAAAAGACAAAGGAACAATAAAGAAAGGCTGCTGTGCTCCTCTGGATCACCACATGGTCCCAGAATTTCACATTTGGTTGTCTTTGAGACAGCTCCCAGAACTGGCCTGGGGAGGTGAGGGGGGACATGTGGCAAACACATTTTGCTACCTACATAGTCACAGAGCAATGGTGTAACCCATGGACTGATTGTCCTCAGGACAGGAATTATGTTCACCCTTCCTGATCACATTAGTTTGACCTGTGCTTTAATGATCTTGATCATTCCCAATTGGTAGAACTTCTCTTTAGAGCAGAAACAAGGTGCTTGGATTTTTTCATCATTGTCACTACTGAAAATGTTGCCTATAGTCACGGGATGACTGCACCCAGTCTCTCTGAACGTTTCAACACAGCCTTTTCCTTCCTCCTCTTTACCGTCCTTTTCTTGTGCTAATCCCCACTGATTGATTATAATCAAATTGAACAAAACTGTCTTTGTATCCTTGGTTTCTATCATGATTCCCATCCTATCCCCAGCGCAGAGATGATCAGGGGCCAATTCAGCTGTTAGAATAAATGAGGATGTGAGTCATGAAAATAAAAATGCCACAGTCACAGACACCTAATCTAATTATTGGGGAAAGGCTTATGTCAATACTTCACTTTCATTGAATATACTTACAACACGGGCAGCAATGTCTGCCTTCAGTTGTGCTTCCTGGCCTTGCAGTGTCTTTAACTTTGTTTCTACAGCAGCAGCAGGAGATTTTTCTTCTTGGTTTTCCCTCCCTTTTTCCATTATACATTTAAGAGCAGAAAACTTTGCTTCCATCATATTCTGAATTGCTTCCCATCGCAGCTTTTCATCCTGCATTGTATTTGTGTCTATCACAAGCGGCTGCTGGAGTCCTAATTGAATATGCTTTATGATGTGGGATATATTTTCTACTTCATTCTGGCTACCTTCCTTGTTTACACTCTGGAGCCCAGAGACCAAGTTTTGAAGAAACTGATTCAATTCCTCTACGTTTTTCTCCAGGCTCTTTATTTCTTTCCTCTTAGATTCTTTGAATGATGTATCAAAGACCTCATTTTTGTTTATTTGATTTGCTGCCTCCTGGGTTAAATACAAGATTTGCTGAACTGCCTGCAATAGAATCTGTGCAGATATGACATTCTCAGCAGGAGAAGAGCTGGAGCTATCATTTAGGATATTAGCTTCTTTTCTTACAGTGGATGTCACAGTCTGGATTTCATTTAGCAATACTTGAATCTTATCCCATTCCCTAACAATATTTTCCAAGTGTATTATCTTCCCTTTAATTTTATCTTTAATTTTAGAAAATTTAGTTTGTAATTCATCCAGCTGCAGTGAGTCCCATTTCAGACCTACGCATTCAAATATTTCCTTGTACTTCCTTAGCTGTGACAAATTTGACTGAAAAGCCAACACTTTTTCTTTCAATGCTTTGCATTTGTCCTTCACTCCCTGCTTGGCACCTACTAATTCATCATCTTTCAGGTTCATTTCACCATCCTGTAGATCATTTAGATCCTGCTGCAATGAAGCTATTCCTTCAGCAAACTCTCTGGAGACAGCTGTCTTTTTTTCTACTTCATGAAGTTTACTTTGAATTTGCCTCTGTGTCTTCCTTGCTCTATTCTTCAGACTTCTCAGCTGATCAATCAAGAACAGTTGTTCAGACAGGCTCAGCTGCCCAGCTGTGACCTGACTCTCTTTACAGTGGGATGAGATAAGCCCTTCTATCTCCTGTATGTCCTTTAGCATCTCCTTTAGAATGGCTTGTTGGCTGACCAGCTCTGAGCATGTGCTGGTTTGGTCTGGGTCAGGCCTGGCCATCAGCTCAGCTTTGCGAAGCTGAGAGTGAACTTTGTCTATTTCTGCAGTGAGTCTTTGCCTCTCCTCCAGCTGGAGCTCCAAGTGCTGCAGTCTTTGAGCAGATTTTAAAACAAGAGCCTTGTATGAATTCTTCAGTGTTTGTAAAAGGAACTTTGTATCAGAGACCTCCTCTGGCTCCAAGCTGGGAAGGATGTGCTGGAGCCCAGAATCCAAGGATACGATCACAGGTTCTCTGTTCAGGACTTCTGTGTTCATAAGCTGACAATTTCTGATCTGTGATTTGACATCACTGGGGAAAAGTGCTGCTTTCTGATCAAGGTGGGACAGTGAATCTCGGACCCATGAAATATTTTCTTTCAGCCTCTTCATCATTTCATGTTTCATGAGAGCAGGACCAGTGGTCTGAATATCCTCTTGAGGAGTTTGTTGTGCTGATAATGCTTCCAATTTGCTCTGCAAATCACGTATAGAGTTCTCCAAAGCCACCTTCTCCTGATCACTCCAAATTCTTTTCATCTGCAGCTCAATCGTTCTTTTTAATAGAGAAAGACCATGTTTAATATCCTGTAGCTCTGTGGTCCAAATTAGAGGGTCTTTGGCTTTTCCTGCAGCTGAGGAATGTAACTCTGCTTGCAAATACTGTTCTTGTATCAGCCTCTGAATATCCCGTGCTTTATTCATAAGCAGGTTAAATTCATCAATTTCTGCCACCACTTGATCATGTTTCTTTTGCACTGCTTGTTCCATGTGCTGCCACCAGTGCTCCAGTTGCCTCATTTGGCTTTCTGTCAACACTTTATCCATGCATGTCAAATGCTGAGATAAAACCTCTTGCTGGCTTTGCAGCTGGTTTAAGACATCTCTTTCTTTTTGTAAGGACTCTATACATGCCTTAATTTTCTCCAGAAGAACTGTGTTGTTCATAGGACCCCTGCCAAAAATGAGTAGTGTTTAAAAATAATGAATTCTCCTTATACAAAGATGTTTTTTAAAACAAATTTCATTGCTTAGACTACAATTCACTAACTTTATTACTTAATCACATGTATCTCTCAACATTGTCTTAGGAGTTTCATAACCACCCCTGTAGTATCATTATTTCTTGCTTATCTGTAGAGCATTCACTATCCATAGATATCTCTGCAAAAAAGATATGTTATACTGTATATTCTCTAAAATTGCAGTATATACTGATATAGAATGTAGCTCTTGTTTAAAAAATCACCAACAGTGTTATGGCATGTCTAAGTGAATTAACAACATTTCATAGTAATTTCTGGTTCACAATGAAGATAAAACTCAGTTAAAAAAAAAAATTTAAACATTTCCATTCATGGAAGATTAATTTGGAAGAGCTTATCTACTCATCTTTTAATTCCTGGAGTCATTTGAAATGCCCATCTAAAATACATTTCGTAGATAGAATTTCATTCCAATTTTTTAATCTCTTGGCTGTAAATTAACAATTTCATAAATTTTAAATGTTTTCAAATTATTTTGATACATTACCAGGACCAACTAGTTCTGTGTTTTGAAGACTAATTCACAAAACATAGTAAATTTTTTGTGCATTGGTTACCTCTGAATTGGTAACATAGACTTACTTATTGCCATGGAATTCTTCCTATCAAGTAAGGTTGGTTTTCAGAATAACAAGGTATTTCATTCAGAAAAAAAAAATTAGAATTAGTTAGTCCTTAAAGAAAAATGAGTATTTCACATCAGCCACATTTTTAAAAAAATATTTTAAGATGGATTTTGTATAGGTTTTTAGCCCAGCAACTACTTCTTTGTTTTGCCTAAAGAATAAAGAAAGTAGATGTTGCTTAAGGATAGCAGAGGACCACCAGAAGTTCTTCTGCTTAACTCTGTTCACAAACTTACAAACCTCTAAGACTTCTCTTGAAGTGGACATAACTCCATATTCTTGTCTGAGCATTACTGAAGCAGGGCACGGAATTCAGTGTAGGGCCATATTTGTTCTGCCACCTCTTAACCAAACCCCTCCACCATACTTACATTTTTATGTTATCCTTTTCTGTTGACAAATTTTTCATTGAGGACTGTGCAGCAGAAAGGTTTTTCTGGTATTCATTAATTAAACAGCACTGTTGTTGCTTCACTGCCTTAACAGCTTCTAGTTCCTGGAGCAGCCTGTCCCAGCAGGGCACCACAGGCTCCACGGTTTGCAGCTCTGCTCTGTTTGATACTGTTCCATTGGGAATTGCTTCTTCACTATGGCACAAAGACTTTGCTTTCCACATTTCCAGCTCAGTTTTTAAATCCTACAATCAAGCCCACCATAGAGAGAGAGGGGATTAAAGGATGATCTCAAAGACTCTCAGCTTTCAACACCAAGTATGCCTAAATACTGATTCACCTACAAACATATTCCTGCTCATCCACAAGCAGAGGAGCACATCATGGAAGCACACGTGCAATTCTGGGTGTATCTACAACTGCACTCTGGAAGAGCAGTACAAACTATGGGGTTTACATGGGCATGCATCAAGGCACAGTGTTTGCAGACAAACTGACTAATCATGCAGTTCAAACTCAGATAAGGCTATGGGCAACAATTTTGGTTTGCCCAAGTGAATCACAATTCTGCAAGTGTATCACTACATTAACAATGAGGAATGGCTTTGCAGGAGCTCTTGGCAGTTTCCATACCTCCAGCTCTTTTAGTTGCTCATTTATAAGCACCATATCCAGTTCAGCCACTTCATTTTTCAGCTCATTGACCTTTTGTTCCTCTTCAAAATATTCAGTGTTTACTTGCACTCTGGGAAATAGTTCCTTCTGGACAACCACTTCTGCACCTGTGTCCTACAACACAAAACAAGATTCGTATTTCTGAAGGCTCTCAACCAATAACTTTTCTGACTGCAGCACTTTGCTTCACATATTTAACACATTCCGAAACCCTGCTGTAGTTTGCCCCACAGCCTCTGTGGATCAACCAGGACCCAGAAACTGGAATCTCCATCACTGTCCCCCACCCCTGCAGTCACCCCAGCCTGTCAGCACTGCTCAGATAGCTTTGATATCTCTGTCCATCATTTTAAGTGAAACTCTTGACATCCTCACCTTCAAGTAACATCCTCCCTGCGCCCACCTCTGCTACTGATAAATTCACAGGTCTGTCTTGTCTTCTCCCTCTCTTCCTTACATATTCATGGAACTTTATCCTCTCCTAACACCCACATTCCTTCTGCTCAGCACTTGCCCTGACAATCCTGCTGTGTCCTTCACCAGAACATCTCTTCAGCTCTTCTTCACAGGGCAGCTCATGCATGAAGCAGCTTGGCTGTGACACAAAGCCACAGCTGCCACTGTCGCAAGTGCTATCCAAAATCTGGGGTAAGATGAGAGCAGTAGGGAGTCACGTCTTAATCAGGGTGGGGAGGAAGTGATTAGGAAGCTCCAGACCGAGCCTCTGATTCCCATGGCAGAAGGACAAGTCTCTTGG
Source organism: Platysteira castanea (assembly GCA_013397175.1). NCBI lineage: Eukaryota > Metazoa > Chordata > Aves > Passeriformes > Platysteira > Platysteira castanea. The sequence goes on from VYXC01013160.1 coordinate 168,497, forward strand.
GCTGGGGCCAGGTGCCAGGTTTAACATCATCTTCAGCTATTGCAGACAGCACCATAAATGAAATGTCCCAGGCTAGTTGGATCATGTGATCCAACTTAAAAATATTTTTTGCATTTCCCTTCTCACAGTACCTGTCTATATCTGGTGATCTGTTCCATGTATAAACTTTACATGAGGGAATGCATACAAATACACAGATAATACTGCAAAGTGAACTTCTCCACGGTACTAACATCTAAAATAAACATCAGTACAAAAGTTCTTGTTTGATAAACGTAACGTATTGCTACTTTAGATATTGTTTTACTAGAAGCAGCCAGCTATCCCTGCAGCCATATATTACTTGTAAGCTGTTGCTGCTGTCTGTCTCTTCGTGGGTCATGAGCTATGCAAAATATACCCGCTTTCAGGTGTGGGAAACATACAGCACATAGTACACATTATCAGAGAAGAATAGTTCTATTTATTTGAACTCTTGGTTATTTTCAGTCAAAACTGAAGAGGCCACTCATGAACTAGTCAGTCGGAGAACTTTTCAATTTCTCTGTGTACATATCCATAACAGTTGTATCAATTCAGACATAAGATTCAATCTCAAGAGACTTTGGAGTGCCATAGAACTGAAGTAAGCATTAAAACTCAGCTAAGCTATTACACAGAAAGGAGGAAATCCACTTTACCAGACTGAAATACCAACACATCAAAAGACACAGACAAGTGTCCTGACTTTAAGAAAAACCTTGCTGTGTACTTGTTTTGCTTGTTTGTGTGATGTTCTCGTTGCCCACTGCGGCACTGCCTCCATGGATACAGACAGGGGAGGCTGCATCTCAAATCTGAGTCCTGTTTTGGGCCCCTCACTCATGAAAGAACCTTGAGGTACTGGGAAGGGCAAAAGAGCTGGGGAAGGGTCTGGAGCACAAATCTGGGGTTGTTCAGCGTGGAGAAAAGGAGGCTCAGAGGAGACCTTATCACTCTTTACAACTCCCTGACAGGAAGGTGCAGCCAGGTGGGGTTGGTCTCTTTTCCCAGGTAACAAGTGACAGGAGAGGAAGAAATGGCCTCAAGCTGTGCCAGTGGAGGCTTAGATTGGATATAAGGGAAGTTTCCTTCAGTGATAGGGTGGTCAGGCACTGGAACAGGCTGCTCAGGGCAGTGGTGGGTCACCATCCCTGGAGGGATTTAAAAGACGTGTAGATGTGGCACCTGCTGACACGGTTTAGTGGTGAACTTGGTAGTGCTGGGTTAATGGTTGGACTTGATGGTCTTAGAAGTCTTTTTCTACCTCAACAACTCTAGGATGATTGCATTGTTCCTTAAAAGCTTTCAACAGTACCCAGTATGACCTACATAACTTCTCCAGGAACTGAGGTTAGTCTAACAAGTCTGTAGTTTCCTGGATCTTCCCTCACACCCTTTCTGTAAATTGGAATAACACTGCTAGCTTCCAGTCAGCAGGGACTTCGTCAAAATCCCAAGACCTTTGGGAGATTTTGTTGGGTTTCCAGTTAGAGCAGATGTGTGAGCCCCAGGTAAGACCTGCCCATGGACAGGCCAGCTGTGGACGTGCCTATAGATTCACCTTGAAGATTAGATCCAGCCCTACCTTCAGTTTAAGAATGTGGTGTCCAAGATCAGAAGTCACAGGGCACTTCTGATGTAACTCCCTTACTGTTAAAGAAGAGTAGATTTAGTAATGTACCTTGTCATTAATTCGGCTTGAATCCCTTCTCCTTTCTCTACTTTATTTCATTTATTTTCTTACACTGGATCATCCTTGGATTTCAGTTTTCTGATCTGCCTTCCTTATGATGGCAAAACTATCCTACCTAACTGTAATAACATGGAAAGAAGTCTGTATTGATTAACAGTTTAAAGAGAAACTCTAAATATCATAAAGACTTAATATGAAGGCTCTAAAAACTAGGGTGAACTCTTTTTTTGAACAGATCCACTGAAAATTATGATGTGGCAAGCACTTTGGATGAAGTTCAAAACTATGGTGGGCATAAATACGAACTATACACAATGGTCTTGATTTTGATGTAATTTTCTCTTCTTTTAAAACAACTTCAGCTGAGGCCCATGGGGAAACAAAAATTGAACTGGCAAATTTCACTTGAAATAACAGACTATGGGTTACCTCATGTGCAGGAACTGGGGGAGTAGATCCGAGACCATCTTTCTCATCTGCTGGAGATTCCAGGACTTGACCTTTCTGGCACTCCTTCTGTTGAACCTGCCCCCCATCTTCTCTGTATGACTGATTCTCAACATCACTAGGTTTCTCCTTCTGGTGTAAGAAAAACAAAAGAAACCAGTAATCATAAAGCTCTAATCAAACCTGCCAAGTAGTAATTACAGTGCTTGAGATGAGAAAGTTATGAAGCCCATAATCATAGGTAGATGAGGAAAACCATAATTACATCTCACAATTTACTGTGGGCAAGGTTATGGCAAAGGAAACCACTTACAAGAAGCAGTGCTGTAATTTTGTCATAAACTTTTAGAATAAATTTAAAGTGTTCTGACCTACGCTGTTCATATTTCATTATTCTAAGCAGGGACCCTGAATTGTGTGCTCCCCAACAGTCTTGAATGCATTTTTAAAAGGCTTAGCTTTTTCCTGAGGACTGGTACTGCAGACAGAGAGTGTCTGGTTAGACACCGAGGTAGGAGAGTCCCGTGGGTACCCTGGAGATTAGCTGGATGTAGGTTTCACTATCTCACATAGTTTGCTAAAACTGAATTTATGAGAAGAGTCTGGCTCTATAACACCTCCCCTCTTCAGGGAGGGGATGGCAGCAACGAGATCCCTGTCAGCCTTTTCATCTCCAACAGGAACTTGGCCTCTTCCCACTCCTTATGGCTCCAGCTCCTAAGCACTGCTCTGGTGTCAAAATTCCCCTTGTACCAGGGTGCACCACACAGGGCACACCGTTTCAAATGCAGCCTCACACATGCAAAGTAAATATGTAAATAAGAAATCTATATAAATGCAAGCAGGTGAAGCACAACAACAGTATTCAGGCAAAATGGTCAGGAGATTTCACAATACATCCAGATGACCTGGAATGCAATATCCCTTGGAGTGAGATACTGCAAGCAAACCACTAAGGAAGAAACTTCCCCCTATACTAATTTTAAATGTACAGGATAGAATTGGGTTGACATACTAAGTATCATATCAGACAAAATTAGCTCAGTGTAAACTTGAGGCTTTTCTTACTCATTTATTAATAGTATCACCCCCACTGCAGCTAAACTGTACACATATACCCTCAAATTCAACCCCTGCGGTGTAATCTCATGCCCAGTTACCTGTGCTGGATGGGTTTTTTTCCTGGATTCATCACCCTCAATACCAACACCATCCTGATGTCTTTCCAGTTCTGCTTCACCACCCAGAACTGCACTGTCCAGAACATCCTCTTGGACCCCGTCATGTTTGTCCATATCTGGGCTCTCCTTATCAGCCTCCTCCTGATTTGAAAAACGCAAAATGTTTACAATCAGTAGAAGTCACAGTACAAAATCTAAGTCTGATAAGAGACTTCCCATTCTACAATCTGTCTACTCTCTCTTCAATTTAGCTTAATGAACGAAGGAAAAGGCTAAGGTAACCCAAACCCAGAGAGCTGGAAACCCCTGGTCAGATCAGTTTGCCATTTTGGGACCTCGATCACTCTGAAACAGTTTCAGGACAAAGCAAACAGAAGCAACATTATTTTTAACATGGTTATAAAAGTTTCTGATCAGACACATTTGGCAACTATTGATCTTGCCCATCTCCAGAAATCCCAGTATGGACAGTTTCCACTCTGGTATTTTGATAGCCTTCTCTCCCAGATACTCTTATTACTCCATGGTCAGGTCAGTGAGGGAGAACTCCAAATCACTCCCTCAAGCTTAGCACACAGTTACATTTTTACAAGTAATTTATAGCATCAGTGTCCTGAGGTTCCATAAAGATCAGCAGTTCCAGGTTAGTGACCTCTCACTACTTACAGTGATGAAACCTGTTGGATTTCCATCCCTGGAAGTGTCCAAGACCAGGCTGGATGGGGCTTTGAGCAGCCTGGCCTAGTGGAAGGTGCCCCTGCCCATGGCAGGGGGTTGGAACTAGATGAACTTTAACATCCTTTCCAACCCAAACCATTCTGTGATTCTGTGATTTTATGAAATCACAGGTATGTGGAGGATTTTGCATCATGGACAAAGGGGGTCCAAGCCCTGGGGGTTTGCAGAGACCATCACTTTGATCTCTTGCACTCTTCACATGAGCAAGGCTGAAGGGATGATTTGGAGAAAACATAATTTATCAGTCCTTTCATCAGATAAGGAAAACATGCCTCTGTAAGACAACAAATTTTAAGGAATTCCATATGGATTTCTATTGAACACACACACACATATATATACACCGACATATATTAAAACAGACTTGTCAGGTACCTGAACAGCCTGCCCCAATCTCTCCTTGCTGTGATGGATGTCCTGTAATGGGCTGTCTGACAATGCACTGCTTTCCTCCAAAACTGGAGCATTCTGCTTGTCTTTCTCTGACATATTCCCATTTACATCTTGACCCTAAGAGAAATGATAGAAAAGAAAATCTGCTTGTGTTGCCATAAACATTGTATTTTAACATCAGATCTCTGAATGGTAAAAATATTCTCTCTGAAAACAAACAGGACAAATACTACGCTGCAGTTCTAAACAAGTCTCGCTGGTTTAAGCTCTCAAAGCTCTTTGTGAGATGTAGCTGCAGTTTTCCCATCTCTACACCTTCTCCCTGTATCCAGACCAAGGATACCTGCTCTAATTAATGGCAAGAGAAAGTTACATGCATTTAAATGGAATTGTATTTAAATGGAAAAGTCCTGCTTTGAATACGTTATTGGCTTGTTACAGACTTGTTATAACAAGTTAAGGTTGAGTTCTTTCCACTTCTTCGATTTATACATTTGTATTTACAGGAGGCTTAATTTCAGTGAAATTAAGGATGTGGTACACAGAAGACATTTGAGATGTCTCTTTAGCCAGTTTTCCATTGTTGTTCCTGTCAACAAATAAACTCACATCATGCATCTCCAGAGGCTCCTTCAGCTCCACTGCTGTGGGGGTCTCCTCTGCAGAGACTGGAGTATCAGAAGTGATCTGTGTCTCTCTCTTGAGCATTGTATCTGCCTTATCTTCCTTTTGTACTTCATTACCAAACTCATCTTTTAGCTCAAGGGCTTCACTGAAAATGTTTTCCTTCTTTTGCTTGACATTTTCAAGTCTTTCTTCCAGACTTTTGTGTTCACTCTGAAGTGTTTCAATCTCATCCTTAATAAACTCCCGTTCTGGTGAAGAGGTGTTTTGTTTAACAGCTTCTGCTAATACCAAACTTTTCTGTTCAGTGTCTTCACATCTACTAAGAGGTCCCTGTTGTTCCTTTAAACACAAAGAAAACATTTTATTTGAAAAGTATCTTCACTCGGTATACCTAATGTTAAGATCTAAAGTCAATCCCTGAAATTGTAAATACTTGTTGTGAACAACAAACTGTGTTGACAAGTACATGCAGACCTATTTGCTGCAAAAAGTCAACTGCTAGACCAATAATTTTGTCAGACATTTTTATGCACAGAGAACACCTGAAGCTAAAAGCATTACAGTGATAAAATAATCCCATAGCACACCAGGTGGTACACAATGATCCTTCCAAGTTCTGAACAGATTATTCCCCCTGCCTTCTCTCCTATTCCTTTTTCCTTCTTAGAGGTACAGCAAGTTCTGAAGGACAGGGAATTGCAGTGATCCATATCTGAGCTATGGTTTCAGCTTACTGTAGCTCTCTACGCTCACAGCTACAAAACTGATTTGCATTCTGCCAAAGAGCAAAAGAATGGCTACCTATGCAGGAAGGACACTTCTTAGAACTGAACTTGGTTCACGGACATTTTCCTAAGCTTTCCACACTAGCTAATTTAAAGACACTTACTAACACCAAATTTAGTGATCTCATTATGCCCTGAGAGGAAAAAAAAATCCCCACCAACCAAACTGAAAAATCCTGTGTGCTTGAGCTAGGAGAATTCCTCCTGAACCTTCAGTCAACAGTAAATTCATTAAGAATTTCATGTTCATTAAGAGTGGTTTTAGTCCTACAATTAACTTGATAAAAGGAACATCACATACTTTTTATTTTAAAAGGTTTCGTAGCTTTTCAGTTTGACACCATGAGCAGTTCTCTTTTACAAATGTGATGGTCTCCATGATGCAGAAACTGCAACATACCTCTGATTTCAACTGGTTTTGCTTAGCTGATGAGTGTTCCATTGCTGGACCATCACACTCAGCAGGCTTCTCAGAGCCACTTTTCAGCTCAGTGCTCAGGCCTGTTACCATATCCTGAACCTGCTGGTGCTCTGGAACGGGGCTTTCCAATGTCTGCATGATGCTCTAGAAACAAAGGAGTTTCTAGGATTAGTCCACCACTATCTCAAACAGACACAATCATCCACAGACTGTTAAAGCTTTTCCACGACCTCACCAGCACAACAAACTTGCTTGTTTCCCATAAAATACCTGGCTAACCTCAGGTTAACCACAAAACCATCTTGCTTTCTCCCCAGCACATCGTGAACAAAATTTTTATTAATAGCAGGAAGCAAAAGGGTTGGCATTTCATAGGAATGTGCTTCTAAAAAGAGTGTTTTCTCTTAAAATAGATGAAACAGTAGAGGCAGAATGCCACACAAGGGTACAAATCCAATTTGCACTACACTGGGTGAAACCAAGAACAAGCAAGATGCTGGAGAAGAATCTTTCAGATGTTTTCCAAATGCATCCTTCCAAAAGGAAGAAAACCTACTGTGGCTTGGAGAGTGTAAGAACAAATGCTTCATATTACAGCTATTCAAATCTGTTTATAAAGGTACAAAATGTTCTTCACACTTACTTTGGTCTCATTTGTTTCAATATTTATCCCTCAGAGAAAGAGGGAGAAATTCCCTGCCCTTTTTCAGAGGAACTTCTTCCACTCCCAGCTTTCCCCATAAACTTCCTACTTGAATGACACCACAGCTGAACAGTGAGAACTGCAGCCAACAGGAAAGGAAAGAGAGTGAGGTCCCAACCTGGAGCTGGCTGAGCAGATTTTCATGTTGGTGCTTTAATTCCGACCATTCTGCCTCTGTGAAGCAGGGATCGACAGTGTGGCCCTGTAGATGCTCTTTCTGGCTTTTCAATTTGCTAAATTGGGAAGTTAAAGCTTCTGTTTTCAGCAGGAGGTCAGCATAGTTTGCCAGCTGAGCTTGCTTCTCCTCCAAACCAGGCTGAAGGGCAAAAATCTCCTGTTGCTGTTTCTCCAGTTCCATTAGAGCCTGTCTCAGATCTTCTTTGCTTTGCTCATATTGCTCCCTGTTGCACTGAAGTGGCTCTTCAGGGCTAAGAAAAAAATGCTGTGTTTAGTAGTATGAAAAAACCAAATGTATTGATTACCTAGAAAATGTCAAAGAGTGAACAAGACAACCATTGGAACAAACTTGAGTGTACTGAATACTTTTTTCTCCATATTTTAAATTAGTGATCAGACTGGAATTTTCATGGTGATGAAAAACGCTGAAGTTATTCCAAATGAACTGGACTTAAATGCAGGACAAAAGACTAACCCTCTTAAACCTTAACCTATAAATCCACAGTTTCTAGCATCTGAGATGTGATGCTCATGCTCTGTATTTTTCTGCTTTTCCTTGCAGCAGAAATTCTGTCTAAAAAACTACAATATGGTTATGAATCTGCTTTCCTTGACTTCCCATGACAGCCTCCTTGAAAGGAAATGTTCTGTAGAAGATACACATCACATTTAGTTGGGCGGGGGAGTGTTTCAGAGATACAGACAACAAAAGCAGAATATGCAATATGGGCTATGTTAGTACAATCCAGTGATTCCTTTCCTGACCTTTACATTGGATTTCTCTTTGTGTGCTTTACAAGCATGCATGCTGATCTGCTGCAGGTGAACAGGTTGCATTTGTCTACAGCAGTGAGACAGAAGTAACATTTGTATGTTCACATTTAGTGATGGAGCTAAGCTATCATCCAGATGGAACTTAAATGCCAACATTCGAAAATATGATCCCACACAAATAAATCCAAATAAATAGTCTGGATATAATTCTGTAAAGTGCAGCAGGATAATCATGGACAAAAGCAAAGCTTCACTGTTTTGGGTTCTGCCCCTCAAGATTCATTTTTTTTGGCAAATAAACAAAGTACGGCCTCGCATACATGAAGTGCTCTTGCGTCAAGTTCCCTGTTCCAGCTTCTCCCTGCTGCTGTTCCTGTGGAGCATCTGCTGTTCACGAGTCTGATCCTGCAAGGTCCTGAGCATCTCTTCAGACACGCAGAGCACCTCCTCTCCTGTCTCCAACTCCCTGTGAAGAGGATGCTCTGCATTCTGCTGTGCTGGATCCAACACAGCCAACGCTCCATCCTCCTGAGCGCCTCTTGTGCTGATTGTACTGAGAGCTCAACAATAACACAAGGCAACAGAAGATTCTCTGGATATTCCTGACCACACCAGAAAGTATCTCTGGCTATTCCCCACCTGACCATTCAGGCCAAACTGTGACCTGCCCCTCCACAGCTCTGCAGAAATACAACTGTTTCTGTAAGTATCTCATTCTGCTCCCAAAGAACAGAAATTTATTGGAACTGGTGCAGGAAGAAGAGAAAAAAGTCAATATAGCAATAAGTGATGTCCACTGCCTCTTGGCAAATTCCACATTACCTGCTATATTCAGTGGCCAGCTGACAGACAGTTTCCCACTTTTTCTGAAGCTCAGAAATAGTGTGCTGAACCTCTGGTTTCTTATTTTTCTCATTTCTTAATATAGTTTCTCCTAGAGCAACCATGCTCTGTATTTTGGCCTCTCCTTCATCTCTGAGAGTTGTGATTTCCTGTATTAAACAAGAAGCAGAAGCAGTGCATACACTTTTGGTTACAAAATAAGAAGTATTACCATTACTTCTTTCATACTTTTCACACTGTTGTTCAAGATAACAGAAATCTTCTTTCAAAGTCTGGGATAATTAAGCTGATTTATTAATTATTCTCTGCAAAGAAGACCCATATTGTGCTGACAAATAAAAAAAACAGCTCGAATGACAAAATTAGAGGCCATGAGCAGTGACAGTATCTTTCAGGAGGTTCTGACTCATCAAGCATTAGCTTGAGGTGGAAGGTGAAAAAGGAATATACTTAACACAATACCTTTATCTGATCAATCCTTTCGTCTGATGGCAACTCACTTTCTTGTGAGCTCATTTTATTAAGAGCCTCCTCAAGCTTTTTGATCCAGCAAGAAACATCCTGGGCAAGGTCTTCAAAATCTTGTCCTTCCACTGGAAGTCTCTCGGTATTCCCTGCCATTTCACTTACACGTGTTATCAGTGCGTGGTACCTACTGATAAGATTACTGGGTTCTGAAAGGGTTTCATATTCTGTCAGCCCAGCCTCCCTCAAGAAATTTGTTAGCTGAGCCAGGGAGTCAAATGGTTTCCTGAGAAATAAAAAAAAATAATCAACATCTATTTGTTGTAACAATGTGGAACAGTCTTGTTTAAAAGACAGTTCTTAGATAGAGACCAAAAAACCCAATACCTCTGCATTAGTAGTGTCTTATAGACATTTTCAAGTTCTGTATCATCTTTATTGATCTCTTTTACTTTCTCCTCCTGAGCAGAGAGCCATTCTTCCAAGGCCATGCTGCTTTCTTCAAGGCTAAAGGAGGTAGAAATACAGACTCGGGTCAAAATAAGAGGGATTACATGGCTAAAACCTGCTGGCAGAAGTGTTCTGCTGAAAAAATAACATCAATATTGAGTCTGATCAAGCAAAATTTTAAACGTAAGCTTAATTTTAACTATCTCAGTCCATGTCACTGAAATTGTCCATAGTTTCCATACAGGTCTGCTATGAAACTGAAAAAAAAACCCACATGAAACATACAACAAAACACTTCCTTAAAATACCATCTTCTATAAAAAGAAGGGTTGTTTGCCATTCCCTACGGCTGCTTAATAATGAATCATTTCATACCTCTTGTGATTAAAACGTCAGACACAAGATTAGTTCCCTACCTACTGAGCTGCTGGAGAGAGGCACCAAGTTCCTTTTCCCGTTTCTGACATTTGGAGATCAACCTTTGTAGTTCTGCCTCTTGATCTCTCACACGACTGTTGAGGTGGTTAATGCTTGCTTTGGGCAAGTAAGGCTTCACTTTATTCAATAAAGCTTTGACCCCTTGGATGTCTCTATCTCTGCCTTCAGATGTTAGGAAGTGCTGAAAAGGAGCACAAACACAAGATGCATTTGTCAAATTTGCCATAGTGTAATAGCTATTTATGTTACAAGAGGTTTTCAGCTTCTGTTATCTGCACCAGTGTTTTTTTTCAGCAATTTCCGTTCCTGAAAAGAAATGTATGTTAATTCACAGTTTGCTGACTGTTCTACATGTAAATGGAAAAGTTGCCATTTGTAAAATAAGGAGAAAGTGGAGTTGATGACTTGTTTTTTCTTCTCCACAGTACTGGCACACACAGAAACAGGCAAGCAGCATCCAAATCTAGCACTGACATCACTATCTCCTTCTGCTGCTTAACTGTGATTGCTTCTTGCAGATGTTGTGGCTTTTCCATCTGTTTTCTGTTCATTCTGTCTGATTTGGAGAGAAAATCTGGCTACAACAAATCAAATGCAAATTTTTCACATTTGAGTCCATTCGGGGCCAGAATTTCACGCTACTCTCTACATATTTGACTTTCTGCAGCCTTGCACACTGAAGCACTTGGTCAAGCTCCACTGACTTTCCTTAGCTACTGTCCCGTCTCTCACTTGCCCAAGTTGTCTGAATCTGAACACTGACACGTCATTTCAATTAAGTTATATTTTCATTGCCCTTATTTTCCCAATGCTTCAAGTCACATGAGATGTTCTTTCTCTGCCACTGCAGAGAATTCAATCCCAAGAATAGTCTTGTGGGTAAAAAGATCAACACTTCAAGAACAATCAGCTTTAGAAATTAGAATATTTTGATACTTCACCTTTAGCTTCTGCAGTCTTTCTTCCAGTATGGGTTTCGTTTCTGAGGGCTCAAAACAGTCCTTCAGAGACAGCTGAGTTGTGCTGAACCAGTCATTGAAATTCTTGGACTGACCTGAAAAAAAAAAAAAAGTACATTCCAATTCTTTTCATTAATTGCATTCTGTAAAAGAAAATCCTATTTAACATGAAGATGTCAGACAATTTACAATTTTATTTATCAGTGCCACTGTCAAAGATTGCTTTTTACTACAGCACATGTGACTGAAAATGCTGCAGCTCTTATTTCTTTTTACCCAACATTAGCTGACAATCAACACACCTGTTCTCTAGGAACAGACAGTCTGTTATACACAGCAGTTTGGGCAAACAAGACCTGGAATACCCTAGTGGAAACTTTTCTCAATTCCACACATATTAATACTATTTAAAAAACATTCGAGGACATGAGACTACCTTTGGGCTGAATTTCCAACCTGCACAATCCTGTGTCTTGCTTAAAGTGAAGAGTAATAACATTAGTTATTCTTATAACTGACTTTAAATTAAAAAATAACTGGAAAAAACTAAAGCATTGGATTTCTGTATTTTTATATTAAATACTCTGACATTTGTTCCTGAATTATGCTTTACACTTCTTTTACCTATTTTTTTAAACACAAAAATAAGAAACAAAATACTTTCATTCAGACTGAGTGGTTGGTTGGGATCAAAACCCATTTCTCTCCAAATCTATATCTTGTTCAGAACCCTGAGGCAGTTTGGGGTATCGAAGCAGTTTCAGACATCTAACCAATTAACTGCATAACCCTTAAGTCATTGTGGTGGTCACTGCAAACCTGTAAAGGTAAATAATTGTGAAATATATTTACTTACGATTCAAAACACCAATAAAGTGATCTTGAAGCACATGTTTCTTGTTATTAAATAAATCAGTGACACATTTAAGCTGCTTATTTAATTCATCCACATCAGGACAATCCGTCTCTTCCTGGAGTAATGCCACAAGGTGTTCTTGTTGCAGAATTTTCTGGTGTATCTCCTAAGGTTAAAAAAAACACGGAAATTTTTAAAATGAAAATTGTGAGGAACAAGCAGAAGTTCACTGTACAGAGCTGCTTAAGTACAAACTAGAGTTTTGCAAAAGGGTTTAGCCTTGCCTATGTGTCAAAACAATTTCTTAAATTATATTGGCATTAACAAGGCCATCAGTAGGTAGGTATAAGCACTAAACTCTCCTTGAGCAGTGTGCATACACCTGTATGCATACATAACCCCACAAAACAGATCTGTGAATAGTGCCATTGCACTGTCCAGAGCATACAATACTTACAAGCCATAATGCCTTAGCTACCATAGGCATTATTGCACCCCCTAAATTCCTTATTCTGTGTGTCAAGGCTCCGTGGGCTGAAAGGCAACTTAGAGGAGGTAGAGAATTAATTAAATGCTCTATCTTTCCTCCAATGGCTGTGATTTCACTGCCCCAAACACTAGTGGTCTGACACCCACAATGTGCATAATCCACTCGCTGCTCCACAGGAGGTTTAAATCTTGCCAGCCTAAGCCTCCAAGCTTGAGTTTCAGCAAATGTTTGCCTGAAATTGTTTCCTGGAAGGTGCCCTTGCAGTCAGGCCCAGGTGGCACAAAGCATTCTCTGTATATTACCCAGTCTTGGAAAATATACAACCCAAACACCCACTGCTGCAATGTGGCAATATTGCTGTTGTGCCTAGGATTAACCATTTCCAACAGCTGCAAGGGTTAACTACATATATCTGATAATTTCAGTAAAAAGAGGCTTTTCTTCCATGTTTCTAGCAGTTTAAGGAAATATTCAAGCCAGGCTCCTCACTTGAGTTATTCCAGCAGTTTACAATTTACATAGGATGAGCACTTATGAACACTTGCCCAAGGGAGAAATTACACACAAATTTATAAAATATACACAATTTGCAGCATGCTACCTCTAATTTAGTAAAGATCTCTAAGGTGTCTGAAGGAGATAAAGCTTTGAGAAGTGATTCAGTCATTCCAATCTGTGTCTTGGCCAGATCAAGGTCTCCTTTCAGTTCTGCTGTATTCATGGTGAGCTCACTGGGCCCTCGCTTCGCTGAAAAGAGCTCTTTTATTAGCTCCATTTTTTGCACAACAGATGATCTGATGACCTTAAAATTGGAAATAAACATACATCAATTATACTGGATTGATTTCCTAGAATATCACAAAAATCCATGGTAGACATGAAAAGAAATTAAGTGATCTGAAGTCCAGACATTTCAATTACAGTTCTTTTCGATTTGTTTCCCTCCCATTCCAGAAACTGAAAAACATTCAAGTCCTGCTTTTCTGAGGAGGAATGACCTCAGTTCATCTCTATTAGCATTTTTATTGGTGCTGTTTTATTAAAAAATGTATTTGTCAATCTCTCCAGCGCCTACTCTGAGCTGGATAAAGGCCTTACTTGAGCTTCAGCTGCCATGAAAAAGAGGGTGACAGCTCTCCTCGTAGCACATCTCCTTGCAGTGATTCCACTGGGGAAAATTCCCCACAGTGACCCAAAAAACGTCCAGCAGAGAGGTGAGAAGCTCTGGCTCTAGACTATTCACTAAGCAGCAACAGGTCCTGAATGTCATCCTTGACTTGCATGAGGCAGCAGCTCAGTGGGATCACACAGGGGACACCACCCTAGGGACTCAGGGCATCTGGTGCTCCCGAGGAGCACAGCACGCACAGAACAAGGTTGCTGAGTCCTTCCCTAAGCTCCTTAGATCACTTTACCCAGTGAAACTCCTCTGAGTTCACTGCTGCTGAGGATAAACACAGAAATAGCCAAACAGGGTCAAGCTCAAGGTGCATCTGACAGACACCATGAGCAGGTGATTAGGGAACTGCTACAGGAGCAAGGTAGCCTAACATGGTCTTAAATAAGAATTCATTCTTTGCTGTGTGAAGCTAACACAGAAAGATGAAGATTTCCTTGTGATATCCCGGAGGAAAACATCACAGTAAACATCACTCTATGCAAGAAACTGCACATTACCAAGCTGCATTACTCTATGCCAAGGCAAAGGTAGGGTTTAAAACACACAGTTGGCAAAACTGAGTTCCTGGGATGCCTGAAGAGGTGATGAGGTTCATTGTGCACTGTTGTTGACCAACAGCTAAACACCAGATATCACTGGTATCAGCTTCTTTGGGCAGGCCCAAGTGCCTAAAAAGGCACAGAAGTGAGAAAGATCTTTGTGTTTAAAACGACAGGTTTGGTTCTAACAGAATCTAACAGCCTGAGAGATACAACAAATGAAATGCCACTGCCCACTGGCAACAAAACGCCTCCAACTCTCCTTGAGTAAATTTAAGTACAACCAGTAACTGATTGTGGCAAAGGAAATACTAGAAGCAGGGCTATAGTAAGGAGTACTGGCGTATCAGCTGTAAAAGCTTCTTTGTACCTGTAGCTCCAGTGGAGGTTCATTACTATTCAGAAGTTCTTCTATCTCAGCCACCGTGTTGTCGAAATTTTGGAGTTTCTGCTCTTGGACTCGTAAGCATGCCTAAAGGTGGAAAAAACACATCAGTAACTGTGCTTCCCCCCAGATTAAATCTCCATGTTTCGGTTAGAAAATTATATTAAAATATTCTGATTATGCCTTTTGGCATAGAGACGTGTCACAATTTGTTCATTTCCTGATTTTCATTTTAGCAATTCAGGCATTTTATTTATTCGAGTCAGAAACACACTACGTTTCTCAGGCAAAGCAGCTGATAATGCAAATCTAGCATATATTTAAGAATCTTAATTATTTTGCTTCGAGTAAATTTTCAGGAAAATAATTTTAATTTTGCATTTATGTCTCACTGTTTCTATTAAAAGGGATATTCTCAGATGTCACAGACTAAAAGTCAAGAATTGGCATCCCGGTGGCACGTGCTTTGGTATGGGAGTGATAAAATACAACACACGCTGCAAGCACTTTTTAAATGTAAATCATTTGCACATGAAAAGACCTCCACTCATTTGAATGTATTTTGGAACCAGCCAGTAACGTGAAGGTAAAATGCCAGCTTCAACTTATGAACAGGATAATCCCAAATCGATATTCCAAGCTCCCTGAGGACAAAGCATTCCTTCTGTAGTCTCTGTACAAGCAATCATCAAAACTCATTCATTTGCTGTAGCCCTGAAAAGAGTCTGCATTTGCATACAGGCTACGGGGGAAAGCAGAACTTCTCTCACATTATTTATACTGAAATTACCCTTAAATACACAGTCCAATAATTCACTGCTCTGTTCTTTTGTGACAGGCTCCTTGAAAACACATGCACCAGTGCTCTGCTGGGCGCTCACAAAGGACCCTGGGTTTCAACCCTGTGTAACATGATACACATTGCAACAGTTGGGGGTCTTTTTGGAATTAACACAAATGTAGAGATGTTTCGGGATCAACAAAAAAAGAGTAATAATGCAGCGATAAATCAACCCAATGCCCTCTGTACTTGGAACCATTTTACAAAAATTCCAATGCACTGGGTTCAGTTTTCTCTCCTTCTATTCCGCTTTTTCAGCAGCTTATGGGAACATGGCTTCTGTGTCCCTTGCCCTCTTCCTCCTCTTCTTTTGAGACTTATCTCTCACAAGGAAGCAGCAGAATAAGCTTAGTGTAGCCTCCTCCAGCACAGCCCTTCCTAAGGAGGAGCAGAGTCACACTGGGGGCACAGCCACATCATGCTGGACTTGAGCATTTTCCAGGTAACAAAATGGCCTTAAAGATGCATTTTCCAGCTGGTGCATTTTCACCGGAGCCTCCAGGGAGCTAAACCACTGCAGGTAAATTCTGGCAATACAACGGTAAAGACAACAATGACGTGACAGAATATCCATTGCTGCACAGTGGATATCTCAGTTTCCTAGTGAAGATCCATACACAAAGAGCACCTTGGCTTTTACTGCTCTGCAAATTAAAACAAACGAGCAGTGCTAACAGCAGGAGGAAAGCTGCAAACAAGCATAATAAAAACCAAGCCATTTGTAGCTTGTAAACACTGAGGAAAATCTGCCTGCAAATTTTCAAACCAGAGGATACAGGATATACTTTGTCTCAATCGCACTCAAGCAGGAAATTATTTTTGCTTAGTAGACACTGGTTATGACCACAACAAAGCAGCACGGCCGGTCCACTGTGGCCCTAAAGTTAGAAATTCAAATATTTACACCTGTATGTGAAGCTCTTCAACGGCACAGACCTAGTGTGTGTGTTTTTACACCCAGCTGCACCCTGATACCAAGAATTAATGCTATAATCTGTGCTAAAGGGGCACGGGCAGCCCAGGCTCTGCTGCTGTCTGCGCTTGTGCCGCCCCTGGAGATGCTCAGCAGCCGCTCTCTGTTGAGGCTGCAAAAAGTTACAGTGAGGAACATACTGGGACAGGGGGAAAATAAACCATTTCTGCAACCTCTTCTTGAGCTGTGCATTGCCCAGCTGTCCCAGAGGCTCCAGCATCATCACTGATAGGCCATTTCTATCTAGAAAATGAATCATTAGCCTATACACACTCTCTTCTTTCTTCTCTGTGCACCACTGTACTCCAGGCTACAAGTTCTACAGGCCTTCTCTGCGCTCCATGTGTTTGTACACACAAAGGAATGAGGGGGCTTTTGTAGTCCAAAGCAGCATTTGCGGAGTTGCATTGACTGCAAATCATTTACTGCACATATACACTATCTGTGCATTAGTTTCCAAGACCTGTATCCCCAAAGACAGGCAACAACCTTAGTGAAACTACCCATATAAATACAACTGCAAATGTTACGACTTCCTCTGCTGGTGTTTCTATGCAATGTGCATGTTTACAGCCCAAAGTCTGTATCATTATGGTATAAATGAAAGGTAAAAAATTTCCATTCAAATTACCTTCAGCTGAGTGAGGTCCTCCTCAGTCAGGCAATGATCTTCTGCATTTTTGAGCTCTGCGTTTGCCCAAGCATCGATTGTGCCAGATAAACTCAGGAGTTTGTCCCACAAAGCCTGAGCTCTCCCCAGATTATCACAGTAGTTTTCGGTCTTTTCATTGATCTACCATTAGATTGATAGACAGAAAGCACACACAGACTTTAAAAAATGTTGAGTTATATTCTAAAAGCAAAAGCAGCACAATAAAATCGGAGCAAGATGAAACCACCCACAAAAACAAGCATGGCAAAGGGGGAAAAAAATCTCATGTCTTCACAGTAAACTGGTCATGGAGAAGATATTTAAATCCCTGCCACACATGTCACCAAACATACCAATCACAACAGCAGCTTGCCAGTTTTAAGGCAGGTTTAGGAAGGAGCCTTGCTCATTAATGTTTATCTACTCCCAGTAAATACCATTTAATCTCAGTATTGATGCACTGCTTAGATAGACAGTGGCGAACATTTCTCACCAAAAGCACCAGCACTGTAATTTTCCAGACTGTCTTCAAAGTCTAAATCCACAGAAGTTGTTATGGAAGCTTACAGATTCATGCAGAAAGCACAAATATTGCCTTTCTGCATTTTCTAGAATTATTTACTGCCAAGGAGTACCGATGATATAAACTACCTCAGAGATAAGAAACATTACATCCATAGATACTCTGCAAGCTTTGCTCTGGTAAATACTTGGATTTATCTCTTAAGAATCTCTGCCATATTGCACTTAATTTATTTGAAATATTACACCCACATCAGAATCAATTACTATAATGCATAACAGATAAGACCACCCTGATAATTTACTTTTTACATACATCCAGCCATCTGTCCACAATAATGTTAGCCTCATTCTCGAACGGAGGCTCCTCAAAGCTTCTCATTTTATTCAGCTGGAATTGCAGGTTTTTGCAGATCTGATTTATTTTGTCTACATCTTCAGAGTGATCATTAAATTCCTCTTTTGCCTCTTCAATCTGTGAAAAAAACCACATGGATATTTGTGAGAGTGTTTGCTTATGATTGTTTATTCAGCAAGATATTTTTAACTGATTTGCTGGGGTTTTTTGCTCAGAGAAACAACAGCTGTACACAAAATAATCTATTTTACACAATATGATGAGACTAGGAATGCATCCTGTGTTGTTATATCCCTGCCATGCTGACAGGAATGTTTCCCTGTTAGAAATCCATATCATTCTGTTACTAGCTGCAGAACAGCTGAGTGGGAATATGGATAATTTATTTCTAGGAGAGCCAAAACCACAGTTTGCTTTTAAAGTCCTAAGCACCAGATCCAAGGGGACTGTACACCCACACACAGAACCTTGGTTACAGAGATAAACAATGCACAGTGTGATTATCATCTGAGATACTATTACAACTCTAAAATATAACCTGCATTCTGATTCCCAGGTTTTGAACTCCATATGAAAAAAAAAAGCTTAAATCCTACTTAAACACAGACATTGTCAAATATGTCACTGCCAGAAACTTGAAACGTCTCTTCCTCCTGCTTTCTATTTAAACACCAAGCAGCTTCTTTGTGTTTAATTGGAATGTCAGTGTTTACAAACAACATGGAAGCTTCCTGGAAAAGAAACACTGACCTCTAGTGCTAGGCACTTTGATGTTAACAGCTCTCCTTATTTCCCACAGACATCCTGGGAAATTACATCTTCCCACACCGACGCCGCCGGGCACTGAGCTCGGGGGAGGGATGGCAGAGCAGCTCTCACAAACCAGAACAAAGCACGGGACTTTCTCTGCCGTTATTTTATATAATTCTGTATAACAAATCATCAGCACTCAAGGACATGCCTGTGCTGTGCCACAGCAATTTCAGACCACAGCTCTGGGAGTGTGAATTGCACAGCTCAGGGTGAGGAGGGAGGGGTGTTCCCAGAGAGGGGTCCCCATACAAGCAGGGGCTGGGATATTCAGGCCATGTCCCCACTGCAGCAGGAGCCTGGGTGATACAAGGTGCCCCAAATCTCACTGGTGGGCCCAAGAAGAGACCGTGCCTCAGCTAAAGGGGAGTGACACATGAAGACATCATCCCATTGCCTGAGGAACACACCACACATTCCATCTTAAATTAATCATCCCAGGCACTGTCTGAGAGCAAACACTCCTGGATGGTACGGGTGATGCCTCACCAGAAAGCCTAAAAATAGGATCTGAACAACCAGTTATATAACCCAGGGTATGTGAAATCTGCCCAGCAAAATGGTCATGATGGACAGGCTGCTGTTCACTAATCTGTTAACCACAGACAACTATGCCCAGTAGCTGTATTCATTGAGCCAAGAAGCTGGCTGTCACATTTTTGTCCAAAGAGGTGGAAAATGTTAAACTAAATGAGGGGGTGTGTAGCAGTACCTGCTTATTCAGTATGAGTAGCTCATGAAATAATGTAAAAGCTACTGCAAATGTGTAACTGCTGTCAAAGACAGCTTGGAGCAAAAGGACAGGATTTAAACTCATCTTCATACCAGATCCCAGTTCTTTCATGGGGTTTGGTTTTGTTTTTTTAATCCCTCTCCTTTAACAAGACCTTGATTCACTAAGAAAAAATAAGACTTAAATCTACTTAAAACACAGATATGGAGTCCCTAAATGTATTTTGCAAGCCGAAGTGAAAGCAAGGCCTTAACATGCCCTGAAGGCTGAAGGTACAAGGGCAACCCTGCATTTGAATGCTCCCAGGAAAGGCTTTTCTTTCCTTTCCATTAAGTTCTTGTTACTCACCTTTGCTATGAGTCTGTTCAAATTCTCCTTCCCCATGTAAGAAGTTTGCTGGGAAAGCACAATCTCCTGTTTCTGGATGATGCTGGTCAGACTCGTTTTGCAGCTTTGATACTGCTTCAGGAGCTCCAGAACCCTTGCACACTGCTCCTGGCTATTAAAAAGAGATGTATTATTTACGGCCTAACCATAAACCTGCAGCCTCAACCTCCTGTCTGCTTTCTTCTCCAATATTCACACATGTGGGGAGTTTGACAACTACATTTGGATGAGAGGAAAGGAGTGATGAACTGTACCAGTCTTAAATCCTGCAATAGTGAGTGATACCTGTGTGGTACCCAGACAGTTTTTGGAATCAGAAATGCCCTTCAGCATCATATGCCTCTGATCCACATTTAACAGTGATGAGCAGCTGTGTTCATATGATCCTCTCCACCTGAAAGGTGAGCTCGGTCACCAGTAAACTGAAATACCACGTGCAGCAGATCCCACAGCAGCTTGGATGGTGGACATCAGCCCATCCTTCAGTGGGATACGAAAACAGGTTCCTCCCACTTGTGCAAGCCATGAGAATTAACCAGAACTGTGCCAGTCCATGCAAAGCCTCTGGGCATCTTCAAAAACCGTATTTGAAGCACAGATGCCCTGGGTGATCAACCATAGCCTTTCCAAGTCCCCACTCCCACAGACAAAACAAGCTCCTTTTATTTTGCTGCAGAAGAGACTGTTTTCCCAGCTGTCCTTTTCTATTTGTTTCAGTTTGTCTTTTCTTTTCCAGTGTGCTGGCATGAAATTCACAGCAAATACAGAAGACACACCGTTTCCAGCAGCAGCCAGGTTTTTCTTCTGGATACCAATTAAGCCCAACATGTCACTTCATACCTGCTTAATGATGGGACTGTGATGTTTTAAAAATATGCAAAATTCATGAGCTTTGGCTGCAAATTTCCATGTGCAATTCCTGGCTTATTGACAGTTTATGTCATCGCAATGGTAACACCTGCCACTGTATCAGTGTTTACTTTAAGGTATGGTCTGGGGCTTTTTTCCTGTTTGATTTCACAAGCTAACTTCTTACTTGTACAATACTACTTTAAAATGCAGTTTTTCTCCTTACCATTCAGCAAGCAAGAGCTTTGTATCCTCCCATAACCTCTCTGTAACTCTGCACTGCTCATTTGCTTCCTCTGCTTTCTCCTCATCGATCTGTGGGAGCTTATTAGCAATTTCTTGCATAGGTTTCATTTCAGCAGCAGCACGATCCAATTCCTTTTCCACTTCTGTTAATGACTTTATCCTTTATTAGAAAAAAGTGAAATACAACCTTATATTAAAGTAAGCCTTTGATTTGGTTCACAAGGTAATTATTAAGTTCCCTAGAAATTCACCCTAAGCTCCACATACTGTATTAAATGACATCACAAAAAGTCTAATTTGATCTTCAATTCATGTAATCTGACACAGGCCCTCAGATGAATTATGCTGACCTCAGCACTGAGAGAAAGTAATCCAAATCCTAAAGGGCAGCTGGGTCTGTATGAACACAGTGAAATTGATTTACATTAAAAGGCAAGTGCAGTCCGTCCATCTTAGACTGCAGAGTTTCAGATCAGGTGCATCAGTGCCCAGCAAGGGGACCCATCTCCCTGTCTGACAGTTTTCTTACTGAAAACTAAGAGCACAATAAACAATCTCCTATCTTTTTCTTCTTCAATGCTGCTTCAAACACACATATATAAAGGAGTTTAAAAAATGGAGAAGGCTTCCTTTTCAGGCTGCAATGGAACAAATAAAAAATTCACAGCTTCTGTCACTGTTCCACAGATACTTCAAATTTCAGTGGTCTCCTGCAGAGGGGTCACAGGCTGACTCCACTGAAATTATGAAACTAAAAGAGCTTTAAAAAAAGAATTCACCTTTTTTGAATAGCTGGAATTGTTGGGTCCTTCAAGCCTATTTTGTTAATTCTGTCACGTAGATCCTGAATGTTTTTGAGGAGTTCACTGTTTTTTCTGGAGAAAGTCTTGTGTAAGTCTTTTTCTTCTGTAAGCACCTGCTCACTTGGGGGATCATAAATAGCATTTAGCTCTTCAGATAAAGTCAGAACAAGGTTTTCACAGCAAGTCTTTCTCCCACATTCAGCATCTTCCAAACAGATATCAACAGTCTTCAGGCGTTCATCCAAACATTTAGCCTCTTCTGCCATATGAGAAACTTCTTGTGCAGCCTCCCTCAAAGCTTTTCCCTGTACTTCAGTTTGATCTGGGGGATCTGGGAGACATTTGATGGAAGACTGGATCTTCCTCAGTGAGGCCATAAAAGCTTCCAGATCTTTAAGGACTGTCTCACGGATCTGCATTTTATGGCTCATTTCTTCAAGCTGGTTTTGATAGTAAATCATAATTTTGCTTGCAGCTTGCAGGTCTATTGGATTAAATTCATCCCTTGCTGAACTATCCAGGTGTTCCAATTGTTTGCACACTTCAATCTGATTTAATATGGATCTCTGCAGCTCCTGAAATTGAGAGAATGACCAACAGTGTTAGCAAGTGAAAGAAAACATATATCCTGCACTCAAGCTGAACCTATGACTGAAAAACAAATTATACTAGCAGTGAAAAAGGACGCTAAACAGGGTGGTTAAGATAGAAAACCTATTCTGGATGTCAGTGGAGAGAAGGAAAAAGAACAAAATCATCAAATAAAATGTTATTCCACACACAGGGAATTTGATCAGCACTACAGAAAGCTCAAGACTCCTTCCAGCAATCAGACAAGAAGGAGAGAAAGATGATGATAGTCCTGGGACTGAAAACAGCAGGCTCTCACAGCATGACATCAGTCAGAGCACAGGCAGGCACAGAAGTATTTATTACTCTGCAATCTTTTCAGTTCTTTATGCTATACTTTTGAAGCAGACTGCCATGCATTTAAAAATCTCCTGGTGCAGCCTGCAGGCTCTCTGGTTACAGCCCTCAAAGAGCACTTGTGTCAGGGTTGTGAAATCCCAGCTGTGCAAAGAGTTGGGCAAAAATTCTGGGTCCTTACAGCCAAAACTGGTCAGACAGAGTACACATGCTCTCTGCCCTACAGCTTGAGAGACCTAAACCCTACTTCACTGGAGAGCCAAGGGCAGACAAATGCAAACTTTCAGTTCTATGTAGCTGTCAGTGTGATCAGCCCAGAGGGCAGGCCAAGAATAAAACAATATTCACCCTGCCTAGCGGACCAGGGCCTGGGCATTAGGTATTGATAGCAGGGGAACAATTACTGCACCCACACAGAGCTCCAAACCCATCCTGAGCTGTGCCCAGGTGCTCCAGCAGATGTGACACAGGCAGCTTGGACAAGCTCATAAATTAACAGCACATTATGTGTATGACTCCCCAAAGGGATAAAAGGCCAGGTGGGAACACCACAAATCTGCATCAAAGGAAGGTCCTAACCTACAATGCAATGTTCACAATGGTTTTTACAGCAGAACCTACTGAGGGTCCCTGGCTGGCTCTACAGGACCAATGACGTTTAAAACACAGAGACTAAAACGCTGTTACAGATTTTAGAAAGTTTGGGACGTCTTTTAAGCAGTCCCAACCTCCTGAATGAGAATCCCATGAAGTTCCCTACTTCCTAGACATTAAAACCTACCCTTGCTAGGGTGTGATCTCTGCATCTCCCCTTACCTTCAGTTCCCTATAAGCAAGGTCACTGTTCATCAGATTAAACTGCTGGATGTCCTTTTTCTTCAGCCGCTGATCTAATTCACAGAGAAGCATGGATTCATTTTCTATTGGCAAAACAATTTCCAAAGCAGTCCTTAAAGAGTTCATTCTGCAAGAAAGTAACAAAACATGAACTGGGAAAGCAAGCAAGAAAAGACACTCAGTATTTTTCAGCACAAAAAGCCACAAAAAGAATGTAACTGTCTAACAGATCTAATCCTCCCCCTCCTGAGGTCAAATGAGTTTTTCTTTGATTAATGAGAAAAGCAGTGTGAATCACGGTGAATTTAACCAAGAGGTGAAAGGAAATAATAGCAACATATGGGAATATTGCAGTTATGTTACAAAGATCTGGCTCTGTTTTTGGGGAGATTCACACTATCTGCCATGCATATATGAATGAAGAAGAATTAAGAACTGCTTAATTTTATGCAATGAAGAAAAGGTTAAAAATGTGCAGGTGTTTTCTGCAATACACACTATTCCCTTCACAACACACATAATTAGTTACAATTCCTTAGCTAATATCATGAAATGTTATTTTATACCTGGTACTTATAATATCCTGAAGTTCTTTCCACTCTCCTTGTAACTTGTTTCTTGCCTCACAGATAGCAGCCTGCTGCACTTCAGTCATCAGATTTTCTAAGGTAGACGAAATATTTTCCAGTTGTGTCCAACTAGAACTGATTTCACTGTCTATTACCTAGAAAATAAGCAGTACTAATGCATGAATATGATCCTGTATTTCTCAGTGGACAGCTCATAAAACTACTGTCACAAGAGTCTCTGCAAAACAGTGAAAACATCACTTGAAAGTAAGAACATTCATTGCCTTTTCTCCCCTTTAAGACTCAATTTTTAGCTGCATGCAAACCTCTAGCAACTTTTTATGATGACAATTTCCATGTCAGCTATATGCCTTGGCTACATTTTATAAAAGGTTCAATAAATATGGGCCAGCCATTTTTACGATAAGAATGAAAATATCTCCCCCTAGCTATGTTCAGGAGAAAAACAAATGTAGAACTGAACCAAGTTCTGAGATGCTCAATAAGGCTTTGTAGTCCATTCAAGCAAGGCCTTGAAAAATTGCAATAATCAATTTTTCAACATCAACTCTGTGCCTTTTGCTGTCGCCTTAAGGATCCCACAAATCTAACCAAGTTATAAGTCCTGGAACAGTTCCATTCTGCACAAACACCACTTGACGGTTCAGCTCTGACAGCTCCTGCAGCCCTGGCCATCTCTATCACTTGCCATTCCTGCTGACAAAAAAAGCTCCTTTCTGTAGGTTTTTTTCCCCATTACATCTATTTCAGCCTGCAGATAACGAACCCAAAGACACCAATTTCTTCTTTCAGCAACACCTGCTGAAAAACTCCACTGCTAAGCAGGAATGAAGTTCTGCTGAATCCTTAATCTTTGATTTCCCTTCTTCTACTAAACCTGGTTACAAGGATTCTGCTTTTCCCTTGGCAATACGTGTAACAGAGAAGTGAGTGCTCTACATGAGAAAATAATTTAGGCACCAGGTATATTTTCAAAAGATGAATACTTGCCTGGAGTTCAAGCAGCTTATTCTGAAGGCATGAAGTGCCTTTTATGTCATCAGTAAAGCCAGATGCTACTTTATCTCTGCTGAGTTGTAAAAGTTCCTCCAGGTTACTTCTTTGTGTGTTAAAGCTAAGGAAAAATGCAAACACTTTCAGAGGGAATATTACTTTTAATTAAATGGAACATGTTAGGGTATGGGACTCATTGACCAATAGCGTACTATAAAAAAAAAGCACAGTCTATTGCAAAGACATATTTTATTTAAGTCCAAAATGAATGAATAATGCATAAATGAGCAACATATTAAAGAGATTGCTCATATGGCTAATTTTCAAGTCTAAATGCCAGCCTGCATTCTCTTAATTCAGCTTTATGAATGTAAAAATGTCAGTTCTCTAAAAAACTTGACACATTTTTTTTTTATTTTGCAGTATCTGAAGTTATTAGTAAGGCAGATGCAGACTTTTCTAGCCCAAGAAAAGAAGTGAAACATTTACAGCTAAAAATGTTCTTGCTACAAAATCCCAATGATTGAAGCATTTAGCTACTGTAGTGCTTCCTCACCAATTACAGATCAATATTCAGTAAACTGTAGTAGAAAAAGAACAGGTTTCTGCATAGCAAAAGTGCACCTTATGCTTGGTACATTCAACGACTTTGTGAATTAATTTGTCTAGCATAGCATCATATCTTAACAACCATGCACTTTTTTCCTTTAAAAATTACCTCTCTAACAAAGCTGGTACAGCCAAATCACTGTCTTCCTCAAATTTGTTTGCGCAGCTTTCTCCATTGTGGTGTTTCACATCTGGTTCCAAAACTGCATCTGCAGCAGGTCTTGAGGTCTGAGTAAAAATAAAAAGGGTAACAGTGACCTCCCCATTTTTCTGTGTAATACAGAGCAAAACCTAACAGACATCTGTGAACTCCTGAAGGAAAGAATTACTGGATGTGTCCCAAAGGAGATGGGAGATGCCATTCATGAATACAAGATGTGTTTAAACTCAATCATCAGCCCAAATAGCAAAATTTTGAATACTTGCAGCCAGCTCATTCATTCTTTGCACAGATACAGACAAATGCCTCCAACTCTTCACTAGTTTTGCTCTCTCCATCCTCTGATAATTGGTCAGATTACTGGAAGACTAAGGAGGATTTGCACTTAAACACAGTTTCCCACACAACTCTTCCATCTGAAAATGACTTTTTAGCAAAATATTATTCCAGGCTGGAGGCTCACATCTTCTCAGGATGCCCAGTGCTGCCACTTGCATGTTAATTTTTAATATTTACTTAATCTACATTCACAAGCACAATGGGGTTTTGATTTCTGACCGGAGGCCCAAGGTCTTATCACAATAAAAACAGTAAGAGAAATAAACACTTTTTCCTTTTGGCAATGACCTCCTTTTGACAGAACACTGTTTTCCAACAGTAAGCCTGGAATTCTTACCTCCCGTACCGTAAGGTTGTCAATCTGTTGAGAAGAACCAGGCTCTTCCCCATTCTCAGAAGCCATAATGGAGTTCCTACAAGAACAAAATATCGAATATAAAGGGAAAACAGAAAACCTAGCTGAAGATTAAAAACCGTGATGAAGGGTAATCAAACGTTGTACTTGCTAGTTTACGAAACTTAATACTAAGTGTTTAAATGTGCAGCTGCTCACAGTAATAGACACAGTTATGGACTACCAAGATACATTAGAGTTATCACAAAATCTACGTGTAAAAAAGATCTCTACAAAGCTACAACACACCACGACTCAGCCACCCACCCTTTCTGAGGGGATTGTCCTTTTCCAGCATGAGCCAGCAGTGCTGTGTAAGTGTCTGCCACCATTTGTTGAACCTTTTCTAGCTTTTTTCCACAGTCTGCAGTGAGTGTCTGTATCCCTGGGACAGTTCCTTCTGATAGTCTTCCCAATGTTTTAAGGTCTTCCAAAGACTTGTTAAGTTCCTTCATGCTGCCTTCGTGTGAAAAAAAGGCCTAAACCAAGAAAAACAAGATAATAGGCTCATGTTAAGTCATGAGGATATGCAATTACTCTCTTTTTTCCTAATACTTCCATTATCTCTTAGATGAGTGCTCTTCAAAGTCTAAGCTGTCAAACCAAGAAACACACACTTATTTTCTCTTGGCTCTTTCTCAAACTGAGCCAGAAAGTAAATTAGGCTTTCTGGCGACATGTTCCCCAACTATATTCACAAGACTACACTGATCCTTGCTCGATTTTGAAATTCATTATGTTACTGCAATTTTTAATTTTGGTCCCAAGTCTTCCTCACTCTGACGTCAGATAGACATGTCCTACTGACTACAGAAAAAGTGAAATATTTTTAAAATATTCCTTATCAATTATTATACTTTCTAGAGTGAAATCAAGATATACAAAAAACCAGGGGAAAAATGGAAAAAAGATACAATCTATTTGAGGTGTTAATTCTAAGAGTCTGCAAGAACATTAATATCTGCAGTAAAAAAAGGTAAAGAAATAATTTTGGTGGCCTCTTTGCTCTGTGTTTACATAACACAGAGCACAAGGGCCCTGTCCCACAGGCACAGGCTGCCATGATGTACCTAAAAAGGAAGAAGGAGGACAGCAAAGCATTCACAGAGAGAGGCAGAAAAGGAGTGCCAGGTACCTCATGTTCTTTGACGAGCCCTTTGGTTTTACCCACACTTAGGAGTTTCTTCTCTTTGCCTAACTGTTTATTGATTTTTTTAATAGTTGCATTAAATTTCTTTTTCTCCCTTTCTACTATGAGCTGGACACAGGATACAATTTCCTGACGAACTGCCTGCAAAATACAAAACACATTGTTCCCATGAGATGGTGAGCCAGGAATACACAGCAAGTTAAAACCTCAGAACATACTGTGAGAAAAAAAAATTTGTTTTCAAAGATGCCAGGCCTAATCAGACCAGCCAGTGGATTCTCATTCCTGCATTATCTCACCTCCCATCTCCTACGAACATCATCTTCCACCACCAGCTTCTCATGATCAGATGAAATATTTTTCAGCTGTTCAGCTGCTTTCAAAAATTTGTCAAGAATTTTATTGTCCAGAGCATTAAAAGCTTCCTGGAAAAAAAAAAAAAAAAGACATCATAGTGAAAACCAAACAGAATTGAATGTAACTTATTTACCTAACAAAATGACATCAGTGGCATGCAAAACCCGTGCATAAATCAATGTATACATTGCACACATGGGCTGTATGGCCCTTGTGTGTGTGTACAACGCTATTCTCCATCCCTGCTTATCTGCGAAAGGTTGCAGTATCAGTGAATGCTTTATGGAGAAAAGCAGGTGCTGTTCTTGTAACAACTTCTAGGGGAAAATTTGGTACCAAAGACGAAAGATCGCGGTTGCTGAAGTCTGCCTCTTCCCTAGGGAATACATGGGGCCATGTCCCAAGGCTTGTCAGCAGCTGAGTGAAAGGTCTCCATCAGCCCCATGGGATCCTCCAGGATGGCCTGGAATGAGGCTCTGTGCCCCTCCTGGCACATGGTCGCCCAGTTCTCTCTCTGCCAGACCAGGCAACACAGTTTTTTGGGCACTGCCATTTCCCATACCCCTTGAAGAGATCCACATTTTGAGACAGGACACTTGATCTACCAGCTACCCTCTGGGAAAAAGAGGAGATTCAGTATTTATAATAACCTGCCCAAGAATTCAGGCATGTGATTCTTGATGGGAAGCTTAATTATTGATCAGGGAAAAAATAAAATGCTGTAGTTCTGAAAATGATGAGTTCTGATGGAGCGATGGAGTAATTTAGGACAGGGAACTGAATAAACTGCCATACAGATTCATGTTTCTTCATTCAAGTTGTCTGCCAACTTAATGTAGTGCTAAATCAGAAAACTCAGAAAAGCATTATAGCTACCAACAAAAAAAAGTCAGTATTTTTCTTACTTCAGACCACATAGGCCTTAGAAGAACTCAAATTCAGCTGGTACAGAAAACCAACCCACCTCATATCTTGAAATACATTCTTCAGGACTTAATTTTTGACTGACAAGTTGCACAGCCTTCGAAATGGAGGCCTCAAGGTCTTTCTGGGATTCTTCAAAATTGAGCAAAGCCTCCTTCTCTGAGGGTCTTTTCTCAGATTTGGACAAGATGTTGTTCAGGTCACCCATGACAGCCTTGGAAGAAAGAGACTCTTTTCAGAACACCCCTGAGTGTCAGTAATTGGATAAAGTTATTGCTTCATAACATCATACAAGTTTTTCAAGTTGAGATACTGATCTTGGAAATGTTCTAGATTTTGCCCTGACAAGAGTCTGGGAGACTGATTCCAACAGTATAGAACCTTTTCTATTTTACAGGACCGACAAGGAGTCTTCCTTATCTCAAAATGCTAAAATTAGAGATATCTGCATGTGTATAAAGGAATACCTCTACTTTGTCTCTGGCTTCTTTAATTCGTGCCTCCAGCCCAGTGGTGTGAGAATGCTGCTGAAACACCTGACTTGAAACATTCTGCATCAGGGATTGCAATATCTCTTCTGCTGCCACAACTTGCTCTTGGCACGAGGTTCCTCTTGCAGCCAAACTCTGGTTGAACAAAAAACATTAGAAGCCTTTTATTTGTCTTTTTATTTAAACAAACTGAGTGAAAAAGCCAGCCTTGATCATGGAAGTCAATAATTGGTAAAGGAAAGCCTTATATTCCAGTTATGGTCAGTGTACTGCGCTGGAAAATCTCTGTGTGGAGAGAAAGAAATTTGCTGCCATCCACAGGGGATTCTGTTTGCTGAAGCAATTTCTTTCTGTCAGTGCAATATCTCCCATGTCTTTGCCACAGAGCCTATTAGATGTGTTTTTCAAACGTGTTCTCCCATCCAAACAGCTTCCCAAATGAAACCACACATTTGGATATGCATCATCTGATCATGAAGTCATCCAAAAGCAAGCACATACCAAGGCTCAGATTTTCTTGTGGTATTCAGCACTGCAAGGCAGGGAGCAGCTGGGTGTTCTGCATGCAGGAGTAGTGTGCCATGTTTGAATATTTATCATGAGAAGTCGTTATTAGAGCTGTTTTGATCTATGAATATGCAACACATTTCTCCTGTTTGAAGTTGTCAATTAGCATTCTCCTAATGATAATCAGAGCTTTATTTTGGATCTCGACCTATTGTACTGCAGGTAACAAGCGACCTGATCTCTCCTGCCCCCAGACATGGAGACACAATAGCAGCCACATTTTTGGAGGCTCTATTTCAGGGTGTCCTTTGTTACTTCATGTTTTTTAACAAACTGGAGTCACACTGCAAAATGAGGCTTGTTTTATAAACATATGCCCTCGATTACAAAAAGATGAACAGATCCTTTTTGTCTCTCACACTCCCAAATCTGCCAGCTAAACAGAGTGCAAGAGGGCACAAAGCAACAGGAAACTAAAACTGATTCTGGTGCACAGTTATTGTAGGTAGAGTAAATGAAATAAAGAATATTTCTGTTTATTTTCAGCAGTTACACAAAGGAGCTTCAGTGAAATCTCCTTCTGGTGGTCACCTTCACACTGTTAGGTTATACAGGCCCTGTTGCAGAAATAGTAAAGGCAACATAAGACATTGCTTCAACTTTCTCAGTGCAAGGGCTGGCATCTTTGTTCAGTCTTACCTTCACTGGCAGGTGAAGAAAATAAATCAGACTTTGTATTCAAGCTGCTGAGTTATACACATATTTTTTCACCTGCCATCTGCTGGGAGCTGGGGGTAATCCCCGGCAGAGAGACAGAGCAAACAACAGAGACTAGTGGAATTTCTTGTTAGAAATTAATTCGTGCTCTTTGTGGATATTAGAGCAACTGCCTCTAAGCTGAGATTCCCAAATTACCCCACGTGCTGCTAAAAATACTTCAAGTATCCTAGTTTTTGATGAGTAAGCCTTGAATACAGCCAAACCTCCTCCCTGCCTTGGAGGGTGGATAGTAAAAGTACTGTATGACCAGGGGAACTTCTCAAATTGGCAACTTGCAGAGTTCTAGTCTGCTCCAAGTGCTGTTCTGGACAGGAGTAATTAATATCACTCGAGAACAAGCCGCTGATAAGTGGCACCAACAGCATTTCATCGGCACCTGCTTGTCATCCGGACACACCAATAGTGGAAGGTTCACCCATAGCTCATCTGGAAGCAATCCTGAGAATAACAACAAGGCACTAGCACTGTCTTGACATTTTACCAGTGTTACAGCACAACATTCACATTAATTTCTCCTTCACTGATGATGGCTCATTTTAGTCCAGCCACAAATCTGTGCTGCAAGATGAGAATCTGAGGAACAAGTATTTTAAGCAGCATTTTCACCTGCAAACGCTCCTCCATCTCAGGTTCCACAGGCCCCTCGTGACTGATCTTGCTAAGCAGACGTTCTATCTCTGCTGCCCAGCTGTCCACCCCTCCAAGGAGCTCTTCAACTTTCTCCAGACCCCCTGGAAGCTCTGTGGTCTTTTCAGCAGCATTTGTGCTCTCTTCTCCAAGCTATAAACAAAGAGCAGGGTAAGATGTTCATTCCCATCATCTCCCCACTGCCCTCCTCCAACATAGCCACCACTCGGGTCACTTTCCAGCTTTAGCACCCAACAGGGATCAAAGCAGAAATAAATGCCAAACATATTGGTAAATAAACCATGTGAGGCTGAGTTCCTCAGCCCTGAGGGGAGGTGGGACAGCTCAGCCTGTCCCCTTGTCCCCTCCCCTATAAGCAGCCACACTACTATGGAGAAACTCCAGGGCTGCAGCATCCCCCAGCCCACACCAGGGAATTGTCCAAGAGAACAGTGGCTGGTGTTGGTCAAATCAAGACCAGGAGTGTGCTGACAGTTTAATGGTACTGGCAGTCACAGGCCAGAGCTCAAGCATTTGGTCTTGCCTTTTACATAAAAAAATAAATGTAATACATATGATAGTCGTAATGTCCAAAGCAACGCCAGAAAAATAACTCGGGAAGTCCTTAAGACCTTAGACAGGCTTCCTGCACCTTACATCTCTGATTCCTCAATATATCTCCTTAAAGCATCTCTTATTAAGGGTTTTTCTAGCAAACTCTGGATTTCCCTCACCCTTTGATTGCTTCCTTTGATTTTATTGCATTCTCACTAAGCTCATCTCCTACAAAAATGTAGTAGCAATTTTTTGCCACTGTTGACTGTCACAGCAGTACCTTTAAAAAATGTCAATGAAAGGCTCAACTCAGAAAATTGAGAGCTCTAATGTTCCCAGGCAGAGTAAAAATGTCATTCTTGCGAAAGCATTCCAGGAGATGTAATATGTTTAACATTAGGCAGGTTGTATAGGGATTTACAGCAGGCTAAAAACCTGTCAAGTGAGCTGGTGAAAAGTTGCACAACCTTAGAAATATCTATGCAGCAATAATTACTTTCTACTAGCTGAGGCAGAGATTGTAAAATCTAGCACAGGCTAAATTGATTACTTCCACCTCTAGCACTGAATGAAGAGCTTTATTCTGCTATAACATTTCCTTTTATAAGTGGTTTTGAGATTTCAATTTAAAAATTGAACATTTTCCATCCTATTACAATGAGAATTTAACTGAGTCACAACAACTAAAGAATGGAATGCCTCTGTGTACTTTCTGTTCCTCAGGCTTTGAAACTGGCAACCTTGAGTGGACTGAAAGACAGATCAATCTTTGATTAGCAAGCTGATAAGTCTAGAAAAGATGACTTTGAAGGCTGCATGGAAATGAGTAATAGAAACTTGTAACTCACAAAGTGTGTCTTCTTGATGAACTTTGCCCATCTCCTGTTCAGTTTCTTCAGCTCTTTGGCAATATTTGATCCAACTTGCTCTTTGCTGACTTCGATGAGATGGTTTCCAGCTTCATTTAAGGAACCATGAATCGAATTCCTCTTTGCCAGGATCTCAGCAGGGATCTAGACAGAGGCATTGAAATCATTTAAAGCAGAACCCTGTCAAAAGTTTATTTCCAAAATGAAAAACAGAAAAGCAGCAACAGCAGCCACTGTGAAATTTAATGTTTAACTTCCAGGAGGCTTCCAAGTATCTGTCAAACAAAGAAATCCAACCACATACCTCTTTTGGATCCTCATTTCTGTTTTCTTCCAGCCATGTCTTTAATAAGTGGATGTTTTCTGTGTAATTACTCCAGGAGGACAGGACTTTCTGTAGGGTGTTATTTACATTGGAGATGTACTCTTTGCACGTGGAAATCTTTGACTCAACTGTCTTCAAAAGTTTGCTGATTTCTTGAGGATCTCCAGCTAGGAGATGGAATAGGGATTACTGTTATCCATTTGGAAACAGAGAGGTTAATTAAACAGAAGCACTGTTTACACGGAACAGCAGATGAAATTAAAACTGGAGGCAGCACATCAGTTCAAAATAAAGCTCTTCATATCAATTTATGTGCACGAGCTTACCCAAGTCAGGACCACTGATGTTTTTCAAGTCTTCACAGATGTGAGCAGCAGTGTCCAGTTGTGTTTCAAGTTTCTTTTCTTTGATGAAATTCTGTCCAAAGTGAAAAGTAATTGATATGGGTAACACTGAATGACATAAAACTGGGTGAGAAATACAGTTTGGGACACTTTTTTTTTTTTTTTTTTCCAATATGAGCCTACAACCTACAGGTTAAATGTAAACTGAGCAAAGCCCACCAAGCAAATCTGCTGCACCCTTTAATCTGAAATAGACCTGTTCTTTTATTCTGCTTGTGCAGAGAGTAAAGTAAATAGAAATGTGAATACCTGAATGCCACTGCCTGAGCCACAGCCCTGCATGAGTCAGGACTGCTTGCTTCAAAAAGTTACAGCCCCAGGGCAATACTGAGAAATGGCATCTAGAACAAGTCAGGCAGAATTTAGTCACAGAAATCAAAAAAGAGATGAAAACAAAAGGTGGGTTTCCCCGCATGCACAGAAATATTGATGTGCCTCATTTCTGACACAGATCAAGATTCAAACTGGGGATGGAGAGAATGAAAGAGGAAGAAATGGGAGCAGAGAGGAGACGTGTGTGTGCACAGGGAATGAGGGTCGATCCTCAGCCTCGCTCTGTCTGAGCTGATCTCACTCCAGCATTCCCCACTCCTACAAATGTCCCATGGAGCAGGTTACAAAACAGCCTCCCCTGTCACTGCAACAAACCTGGGCCACCACATCACCACTCAGCCAGGACTTCACATCATGGGACCAGAAGGAAAGCCAGCAACAAGCCATAAACTCCCTGGGAAAGCTCTACATTCTATCAGCTTGAGCAAGACCAATAACCACAACTGTAGAAATAACATGATAATAAGTATTTATGAAACCAACTGAACCAACAAACTCAGCACAGAATAACTCTGCACCACCATCTCACCACAGGGTGAGGTTGATACTGCTCAGGAAAACTGCTATTTTATACAACCTATTGCTGCCTCCTTTCACAGTTCTGAGGTTGGTGAAATTCCCACTAATTTAACTAGGGATTTGCCAGTTTGAGAATCCTCTGGTAAAGCCCACTAAGATGGAATTCACAAGGAATCCCATTAACGGGAGATGGGAGAAAACTGAAGGCATCAGCATTTTCACCTCTGCCTCTACTCCTGATGCAGTATCCTGTGTCAGTATTTGGGGTCGGGCAATCCATCCCCTCCTAAAAGCCTACATGTGGCATCAGTTTCATAACTTGAGTCCAGAAACTGAGCTAAGCATAAAATGTAATAGAACAAGACAATTCATATTCACCACGAAGCATAAGGAGGTAAAGAATCTGGGAAAAGGAAGAGGCAGCATTAAACAGCATTGTGAATAATGGCTGGTTTTGAAGAAAGCAACGATTAAACTACCCCAGAGAGGTTTCTGTGGACTGGAGCTAGGGAAGGGCTGCTACAGCTGGCTCTATAAATCGTCTAGAAAGAAAGAAATCTTCACAATAAAGAATAAAAATGGGCAGAGAGAAAAATCACAGTCATGGTTTGTGTTACTTCTCCAAACTGAAGAAAGAACTCTCATTAATAGCAAAATGGAAGATGTTGCGGACAAGGAAAGCTTCTAGGGAAGTCTACCTGCCCTTCTTTGAATAAATCCCACATTTCACCAAGCCACCATGCTTCTACCAACTACAATATCTTCAGATGACAGAGACATGAGATTGAATCAAACAGAGCTGGGAAAGAATTACCATCAGGATGTGATACATATATCTGAAACTTACATTCCAATTTTCCAGCAGTGATTCCACGGACTCTTTTGCCCCGTATTTCACGTCCCAGATATTTAGCTTTAACTTCATCTCGCTGGCAATAGCTGAGCACAGTCCATAGTGGTATTCAAGAAAAGTGCTGGGGTTTGTAGAACGAATATTGCTGAATCTGTAAACAGAAAATAGTTCCAGAAGTTTATTCAAAACCATTGGATATACATGGCATTAATGTATAAGGACTTTATCCTAAAAAATCAGAACTACATGTATGTAAATTTTTTTTTGTTGTTGTTGTGGCAGAAATTAAGTTCTAAGAGAGCAACAGTTCAGTTTTTTTAAGCAGCAACAATTGAGCAGTCAGTGTTGTCTGCTGAATGTATGAAAACCCAAATACCCAAAAAAGGGGCATCTGCCATCTGTATGTCAAAGAATCTCAGGTTATGGATACAGATTCACTGGTCATTTTTGAAAATATCCTCCAACGGATGTTTGGAGCAGTACAAGCTGTAAGTCACAGTGATCTTTAAAGGTGGAAATTAAAATATAGAGAATCCCCACCACCATGGAAATTTTTACATTCAAAATATTCAGGTTTCCTATCCCTAGTGGTTGTTTCCTATCCCCACTAGCAAAGGGCATCTGAAAAGGTCCTGTTAATGAGCTCCGCTCTGTACACATAATTAAACATTCATTGCACCAATGAGAGATCCCTGCCTGCTCCACTTGACAGTCAGCCTGTGCTTAAGTCGAAAATGCTCTTTTTCTGCAAGGCAAGGATAAACTATGTGCTCTGTTCAGAATAGCAGAGCAAGAATACAACATGAAGTAGAGGGAATTTCAGCATCACAACCTTCTTTTCATTTCCTCTAATTTTTCAGGCAAGACTAGTGGCATATTCTTCTCATCTTCATTCTTGAATGACTGAAGGGTGTCCAAATGAGAATCAAAACAATCCATCAAGTCCTGGGGAGAACAAGACATAGTAAGCCATTCATTTTGATCTAGAGTATTTCATCTGGGAATCTCCAAGTCACCTGCCATTAGGGGAAGAGCTATTAAGAACCAGTCAGCACAAGACAATCTCCCAGTGTCTTTACTCATTCAAGTGCAGTAGAAGTATTTACCTCATCACCTTCTAAAGTGCATATTTAGTGCAGTACTGCCTGATTTCTCTTATCACTGTGCATCTACTTAAATATAAAAAACTAGCGGTTTTTTTTTACACTTTCAGTATCATCTTTAGGACAAAAAAGCGTCATTGTAACAGCCTCAGGATATTAAGTTGTTCTTTGCTATCCCTTAGCAAAGACTGACAGCAAAACCTGTTGAATAAACCTATTATGTCACCTGCTCCACAGTTCATTTGGCTGCTCAATAAATTTGTGCCTAACACCAGACTGACAGGGTATCAAATTAACCATCTGATGGCCAGTGTCCCATGATTGGGGAATATTTTACCAGCGTGTGTCTCAGCACCAAATTCTCTACCTGGAAATAAAACGTAAGATATATTGCACAGAAGAGAAGCCTATTTCTCAGTGGCATATTAAAAATATGCTTAAAGTTCATTTCTATGTTATAAAATCTGCCACAAAGCAAGTTAATGGAAATGGCTCAACCCTGGGACAGCCCTCAACCACAAAAATAGTGCACAGATTTTTACACTTCATTTTCTAATCTTAACACTGTATCAGTCAGACCAGTATGAGCACTGGTGGGTTATTTCCTCGATCTTAAGTAAAATTTGCATTATAAGGTGCCACCTTGCCAATATGATCCCTACACAAGACATACTAAAAGGGGAAAAAATTCTAATCAGAATGTCTTCCTATCCAGAAACTTGGATTTGGCTGAAATTAAGCATTAATGTGTTTCTTCTTCTGAAGGAATGCAATGATTTTATCTACATGTTTAATAAGAAGAAACAAATCCCTTAAGAAATTACATAAGCCTCTCTATCTTATTCTTAAAAATGCTTTAAGTACTTGGGTTGCACAACAAAAATCTTAGATCAAATGGCTAAAGACTGACAAAGCTGTTACCAGTTAAAAAGCCATCTCTCACATCAGGAAATGACTAGAAGCAGTACAAAAGAGTGGTGTTATCAAGCCACTTGCAAGAACCTCCACTGCCCATTCTTTCAAACTTTCTTTAAGGACAATGTCACAAAACCAGCAAGCTTGTTTATAGAAAACCCAAGTACAGAGTTACGATGACCAACCAGGCCTCAATACATCTACTTTTTCAGAACTTTCAAACTCAAAAGGATGTTTAAACTATTATCTGTGCAAATATTTGAAGATCAGAATAAATAACTTGCATGCTACCAAGGCATCAAAGTATCTCTCCTTGCCTTGAATGGAACTACAGAGTGATTCAGCAAATATTTAACTTTAAACACACAAACTTCTTGAACTCACTGGAATGTAACCTTGAGCTCAAGTGCTTTTCTGAATAGGTATGCATTAAGCATAGATTTAAAGATAAAGATGCAATTATCCTGTGTTATTACTTAACAAACAAACATGTTGCAGGAACCACATAAGAAAGTATAGAATAATTTACTCATTCAGGCAGCACTCAAATTTAATCTCACCCCAGTGAAGTCTGAAACCTGCCTTATAGACCCATGCAGTTATTTAATTAAACTCATAATTCTTCAAAGGTATGTTCAGAAGAGCTTTTCATCTTCAGAAGACAAATATATGCACACCACTTCCCAAAATGTCAAACAGCAATCCCATAACAAGTGCTTTGCCAGGTCAAACTGAAGCAGAATTTCCTTTGTGATCAGCATACCTTAAATATTACAATTATTTCTCTGAAGAGAGACATTGCTTTGAACGGGTCCTGCAAATCAGGCAAATCTTCTGCCTGCAGACGTTCCACCTCCTGGAGCCAAGCCTCAATGCTATCCAGAGGGGAGGGCAACATCTGGTCCAGCTTTGCTTTCCACTCGTTAATCTTTAAAAGGAAAACAAGGGGATTAAATCTCTCACTATTATTTTCTTCCCCATTCCCAAGAGGCTGATATAAGCTGCATAAACTGGTGCTCAAGACATCCCAGGAACCCACTCCCTCATGCCTGTCACCATTCAAAAAAAGAGCTTCCAGGGAAGTCAGCTGCCAATCAGCCCTGTTTACCTCAAACCCAGGTTTGCTCCCAGGCTCTAACCTCTGCAACACCACAGAGAATTTGGCATTAATATCCTTTGCTGGTGACCATCCCGAGGCCCAGCAACAGGGAAATTTATAATGAACTAGTTGCAAAAATAGGGCGGGAAACGGAGAGGAACAGCTTTCCGTCATGAAGCTGACAGAGGAACACCTCTTCCAAAACCAGCAATTCCCAGCACGGCCCTACACATCCCCATTTGAGCCAACACAGCCAACCTCACTGCAAAGCACTGACCAACCAGGCCTCACCAGATCTGTGTCTGTGCCATTGGAAGGAATATATTAACACACTTTTCCCAGCTGCATCACTATCTGAGCAGTAATTATGTCCCAAAATAACCTTTTAAGCATAAATAGGCCAAAAACTTTGATTGGAAGAGTGCTCAAAGATAACCAGATGCAGGGCATTTTCCAGGGATGTTTCATTCTTGAGGCTTAGGAGGCAGAAGGGTAAAACACAGTCACCTGCTGCCTCCTCTTGGGCACTGAACACCACTCAGACTGTCTGGACTTCAGGTTCAGGACCAAACCTCTTTTATCATTCCAAATAAAGCATCATCTCCCCACTTTTCCCAGTGTGAGTTCCTTGGGTAGACCTAGGCTTCTTCCACCCAACATGCTCATGCTGGTAATGGGGTGAGTGAGAAATGCCTCTGACCTGAGAGATCACTTTATCCCACTCTTCCCTCATCTGCTGCTGGCCTTCACTCAGCTCAGCTTCACCTCTTTTTGATGACAACACAGGCAGAAAGGGGATTTTCTCTTGGTTAAATGTTTCCATAAATGACATCATTTCCTAGGGATAAAATAGAAGAGTAATTCACAGAAGACATCAGATGGGAGCTCACGGAGCCAAGTCCTGCCTTTGAACACACTGGTATGAGTTCCATTAACTTCAAAGGGTGTGATGCATGCAAAGGCAAGATAGCAAGAGGCATTCTTGTCTCCAGGCAGTATTTGGGTCTGAAATTATAGGTGCCATTCCCTAAGTCTGTATTTAACATAATGCCAGTGCAGTCAGAACACAGTTCTCCCCTCCCAGCAAGAGAAAAGGAAAATTCCTCCTCTCA
The DNA here is from genome assembly GCA_013397175.1 of Platysteira castanea. Classification (NCBI taxonomy): domain Eukaryota; kingdom Metazoa; phylum Chordata; class Aves; order Passeriformes; genus Platysteira; species Platysteira castanea. Next base: position 208,008 of record VYXC01013160.1, read on the forward strand.
CAGTTCCCCATGGGCTATTTTATTACAAACTCTGGCTACAACATGAGCCAAAGGAAATTTTACTTCAGCACAACCTATAGCCAGCAATTCAACTGCTTTTCTACAACATCAGCTGGGTAAAACCTACTGTTGTAATTAGCACAGAAATAGCAAAGGTAACTCTGTGAAGGGCCTACGTGCTTGAATCTTGTCCAAGTCTTCAACTACATCAATTAATTAAGACACTAATTTACTCTTTCCAAAAACTCTGCTCAAAAATGAAAACAGTATATCTCTTTTTCAAAACAGAAAGAATTTTATCATACCTTTCCTTCAGTCATATAAGGGCAGTTAACAATTTCATCGTCAGATTTCCAACTTTTGTTTAAAAGCTTATTTAACATTTCAGTTTAGGCAATGAAGATGAAAAATACTAAAAATATTCACAGAAACAGATTCTTTTCATAGATGCAGTTAAATATGAAATGCAACTTACTTTGCACTTCTGGTAATATGTTTCATTCTCTGTTTCCACTAGCAGCTTTGCTAACTTCTTCTCCTGTGCAGCCAACCAGCCCATGGCCTCTCTTACTTTTTCCTGGTAATTAGAGCAGAAAATTTCATCTCTCTATTTTGCAATTTCAGTTTTCCATTTTATATTGTGCCATAAAACAACACTCATTGAGCATATCATGAACACCATTCAAAGCTATTGAAAAACAAGTAACAATTCCTGGGGACCCTGATGAATTTTGGGTCAATAGTAGGGACAAAGTTTTAAACCTGCCACCTGGATGCCACCTGGAAGACATCAAAAGAAGACCTGACTGCAGACCTACTGAAAGGAGATTATCAGTATGGAGATATGTGAATAACCAATTAAACTCTCATAAGAGAATATAGAGAATAGGAAATGTGATTTCTGGTCAGAGTTATCTGTGAGTGGTAACTGCTGTCCACTTTACTTGTCAGCTACTAAACTTAAAGCTGGTTGTTCTGTGCATTTGCAAACCTTTCTGCCTCTCCTCCCATGTTTACACAGACTTCAGAGCACACATGAAGACAACCAAGCTTGAAAATGTCCTCTGTAATAGTTAAATAAAAACCAAAACAACCTGCATAGCAATTCCACCTGTATGATAAATCAAAATTCTGTAACATGGAGGTTTTTCTACCACACAAGAGCATCAGAAAGTTCAAGCCAATTCAGTCCTGTCAGCAGCAGAATCAGAGGATCTAATGTCTTTTACCAACTCAGATTATAAACCGGGCAAAGAAAGCACATTCATTTGAAAATGCCCTAGTGATAACCCACACGACATACCTGCATGTCTTCTTCAGACTCAGGCAAATTCTTGGAGTATTGCAAAAACTGAGCCACGTAAGTCATGATTGATTTTTCATCCGGATTCACAATGTCAACATCTACGAGAGCCAATACATCATTTACATAATTATGCAGCCTTCTAGGCCTGATCACATAATTACACACTATGCTGCAGTTATTAAAACACATTACCATAAACATGTTTATTTTGCAACAGCTCACTTAACGTGCCATTGATAGACATTAATATGTAAAGAACATTTTTTCCTTGGGAATATTTTAATAGAACATGATTAACTGATAAAGTTTATCCCATGAGCAGGAAAGTTTCATATCCTTTCTTCTGCATATTGCTCCTGCAATTGTTGCCAATTCAAAAATCCTACAGTGCCCAAGTACAGCCGATATTGTAAAATAAAGAACCTCAGGTTTGAGCATTACAGCAAACATCAGTGTTCCATTTCAAACTTAAGCACAGTCTTAGAGATTATATTAACCTCACTCCTAATAACGAGGGTTTTTAAAAAGCTGATCATTTACCTTCAGGCTCCAGAAGTCGTGGGATATTCAGCTCCAATTCTGCAATTCTGAAAGCCTCTTTCAGGTTTTCTTTATTGCTTCTGGCTTTTGCCTTCTCCAGATCAACCAGACCTGGCCTCAAGGTTTGGATGATGGCTAAAAAAGCCAGTCCATTTCGCCAGCTGGACTTGAAATCAGTGACACTGACAGAGCCATGCCTATCCCAAAAGTGAGTGGAAACAAAATGTTAGGACATCTGAAGAAACAGGCTGGAAGTAAAAATTTAGAAATAGAATATAAATTCAGTAAAATGGAGTATGAACCAAATCCAAAAGAATCTTGCCAGTAAACATCTGCACAAGTCAAACAACAACACAGCCAGTACTACCAATTGCTACGATTACATATTTTTACACTATTTTTACAAAATTACTCTATTTCTTTTTGTCTTCTATTGCATTCTGAAGATAAAGCCTTGCTCATCCAAATTCTTTCTAAATATTACCTTTGTGGTCAACATCCATGCATTCTATGAGATGGAAAAGCAACAATAAAAGCACTGCAGAACATTTGTCTGCAAGGACACCAAGAACTGGCATTTTAGAAAACCCAAATCTTAAAACTGACTGTTTAGTACAGAAAAAAAGAATTTATTTTTCTCTTAATTAGCTTAGTGTCTTTAAATCATCTTTTATTAATGCTCACAGCCTGAAAAGTGCTGTGAGGTGCCCAGCCATGCAGGCCACAGTGCATTCTGGGACAGCTTTCCAAAACCAGCCTGTATATTACGAGTATGTTACAGCATGGAAAAGATGTGGGGTTTCAGGCAACCAAATTTAGTCACAGAACAGTGGGCCAAGTCTTACAAGATTTGGTCCTTTACCAAAAACTGTAGGATTCACTGGCAACAAAATAATTCAATGTAATGACAGTTCCGAAACGATACGGCAAACCAGACAGCAATATTGCTGAAAAACAGGCAAAAGAAAGAAGAGATTACATGGAGAAAGAGCTGGTTTTGATGTGCCAATTAATCTTCTGATAAAACGCAGCTAGAAGGCAAACCTCAGTGCCATTCCCCCAGCAGAAAGTGTCTGATGTGCTGATGAAGGCCTTTATCTCCCACTAATAACATGGAATATTAGTAGGATTTTATTAGAACATAAAACAACCAAAGAGCTGTGGAGAAAGAGCTGATATTACTGTAAAGCATATTTGAAAGATCCTGGAGTGAAGCAGCAGCCCTTGAAGAAAATGTAAATATCTCTATCTGCTCTAGATTGTGTGCTGTGAACACTCCCACTGAAAGCAGCAGTGCTATCTGAACATCAAGCATAAGGAATCATCCTGTTAGAATTAGGGACTAGGACCACCAGGATCAGGATCCTACTTGGGGATCATGCAGTATTTTGACAGAAAAGCATGAGTTGTGGGAGTGACAGAAATCCTACATTTTCCATTAAAAAAACCCTAAAAAATCCTTGAAACTGTGAATCAGCGCCAGCCATGAGGATTAAGACAAGTAAATCATGTAAACATTCCACTAGACTTATCACACAGGAGCCCCTAGAAAAGAAAAGCCAAACAACTCAGATTACACTGTTATATTTAATTACTAAGATGAGCTTTGCTTTATTATATTTAAAGGGCTCACGTCAAAATATTTGGGGCCTGACTGATGCTAAAAGTACTAGTAACCACGAGTGAAATTTAAAGGATTCTCTGCTGAGCTGTCACTAAGTAATGTTAAAAAACAGAGGAAAATATCACCACATTTAGAGGAAAGCAGTAATGCTAAGTGCAGCACGCTAATTATAAGCCTTGGATAGAACTTACAGTGAACACTGTTCTTCTGCCCACAACAAAAGAGCCTTTGTAGCAGACATCTTCCACCGTTCCTTAATTTTAGCACTTTTTTTAGCTGATCTGCTTGCCTTTGGAGAGGAGTCAACGGCACTTGAACAATCAAGTGAGGGCTGATTGTAAGTACAGGCAAGTGTCCTGGCCAGTTCTTCAATCTATCAGAGGAGATGGGAGACTTAATGAGGCTTCAGTGAAAGACAACCAAGGCATCAATGGCAGAACACCACAGAGAATTAGACAGGACTCAATCACAGCTGTAACAGTAGCTTCCCTGCACCCCCGTATCAAATCAAGCTTTTTAATCTGTACAATCTGAAATATTTCATGCTGAATTCCCATCTTTAGGGAATTTTTTGGCAGGATATATTCACCCCAAGACTTCTGTGTTACACTGTGGGTACCAACAATGCCATCAAGGGACCTCCTCACTCAATTTCTACTCTAACCAGGGACAGCAGCCCATAGCAGTTGTGTTTTCTGCTGTCAAGAGTGCCCTACATTAGGCGTGCTCAGAGTTTGCCTGCCCACTCAGAGCGCAGGAAAACCTACTCAATAGATCTCAGAGACCTCTCTTTGGTTAGAGAAGTTTGGTTCAGGTAAAAACGTAATTGCACAGGCCTTGTGCTGCACAAGGCTCTTTGGCATCAAAGTACCTCTACCATGAAAAATATGGGCTAAATACTGTCAGAAAACTGCTTGTTAGTGCTCTCCTGAGCCCCAGTCACCAGTTCATCCCCAGTACACCTATGCTAATTCACTGCTGGGTTCTTCCTAGAAGCCAGTTTGGCTCCAGCATCTTCTGCAGCCCTACAACATGATTACATCAAGGCCCTGTGCTTTCTCACACTTCCCCATAACCTCATGCCGTGCAATATGCACACTCTTACTGTATAAGAAGCATCAATATGACAGCCTTCATGCTGTTTCAGGCACTGGTACTGAAAAAAAATAATATCAGAACTGTACATTGTAAGCACAGTCAACACTAAGGAGTGGGGCTGCCTCTGAGGGAGATGGATGAGCCACTTCACACTATCTGCTCTTCTTGGAGCTTAATCATTACAGACCTTGGACAAGCAAAATTTTTTAACTGGTTACTTCAAAAAAAAATCTCAATATCATTCCTTCTGACCATTTGCAGCTAGGTACTGTTCATCACTGCATCTCCTCCTTGGGCTGTCACTTCCACATGTCAGAAAATAATCTTTTGCTTTGCACTAATTCATTTTATTTGGCAATGGCATAAGTCAACACATTTCTGTGCTTTTCCCCTTTACTAAAACTCTCTTACATCGCTGAAATACTTACATGAAAATGAAATATAATGGTCCAGATTAGGCCAAGCACAATGGAAGGTTTTCCTTCAATAATGTCAGCTACATGAATATTTATGAGCTTCAGCTAAGGAGGAAAAAAAAGGGATCATTGTTAACAAAGAAAACGTTCCACCAGCTAAACTGGCTTTAGTTGTGAATTTTGAAGTTAATACTCACTGATCTACTCTTTAAAAATGTCAAAGCATTTTCTATATTACTTCTACACTGGAAAGTATTAAATCCTTTTTCCCGTGGCTGCAAAGCAAAAAATCCAGGTTATATCTTCAACCATAAAAATTAATTTTATTCTATATTTTGATAAGGGAAGTCCTGTAAAGATTCATAAATTACTTTGGATCAACTTACTTCAGCATGTTTCAGAGTCAATGGTATAAAAATAAGTTACTTGAAACTAACTCTATGTCTCCAGAGGGATGATTCATATGGTTGCAGTTAAGCATATCCAGAAATCTTTGCTGGACTTGACAAAGGATTGAGGTAATATTTTTATTACTCTGTCTTACCAGATGTTGACCTGAAAGCACTTCCAACAGATCCAGAAGCAAATGTCCTTGCTGTATGTCTGTATACAGGTCTGAGACAACATAAGGAGGGGTATGCTGCAAGATAAACGCCAATCTTTTGTCATTTTGAATTCAACACACTACGAAACATCACAGATTACTCTGCTGTTAAATAATGTTTAGCAGCCTTTATTTTTTTCCATTAAGCTGAAATAAAAATCCTGCACCTAAACAGCCACATCCTCCTTCTTCTAACTCACTATTATGTTTGTGTCTTATTCCCCCTTGTCCTGCCTCTGTGTTTTATAAGAGTAATTTTAGACCTCACTTTCAAGCACTCACATTTTTCAAGGAGGTCTGTGGCAAAAAAAAAAAAAATTTAGGAAAGGGAAAGCTAAGCAAGGCAGTTAATTCATATTTTGAGATCTTAATATTAAGCACAAGTTTGAGTACAGAGCTGCATAACTAAATCTCTTTTCACCCACACAACACAAACTTATCATGAGCACAACAGCTTCTGCTCAAGGAGGGAGCAAAACAGGATTTTTTTTTTTTTTGTCTTACCTAAGCAAGTCAGAGCCTCAGCACATGCTGCAGGAGCTGTTTTCTGAAAGCTTAAAGAGCACCTACACTACTATGTGGTTTGTCTTAGTACTTACCAGTCACTCAGGTCATCTCAATAAACTCATGTTCTTGGATTGCATAATAGAATAACACTTACCTAATCACAGTAAAACCAATTGTAAACTCAGAAACTCGTAAAACCCTGAGACATGTGCCTCGATCCACCACAAGTTTTACCACGAGTAAGGAAGAGTGACATCGACACACAAACCACCTCATACAAGAGTCCTTGGACATGCCCCAATTCAGTGCTGCTGCACTTAACTAAACAAATGTTTCTCGGGGCTACTTTTTCCATCCAGTGCCTAAAAAAACTTGTACTAATTTTATTTATTCCTAAAAAATTTAATCTCTAAGCAGCATATCTGAATCAAAAAGGCAAAAGGCACATCTTTGCTAAAGAATCTCCCATTTACCTTTGCCAATATTGAATTTATCCAACTAGTGAAGGTTTTCTTCTGTGTAAACTCCCGCTGGACTGGGAAATAAAAACAAAAAAGAAAAGTTAATGGAAAAAATGATCAGGTTTTATTCCTCTTTCTCAAAAAGACACATGGCATCCACCTCAAACCTAAGATCTGTTCTTCCAGATACTAAGTTACTATTTAATATCAGTTTTTTTCAACTCTTGTTTTACAGCTGATATTTTCTTGCTTGCTGAGTTGACACTGCAAAGACCTCTACAACCATCTAGCATAACCTACAGGATGCAGAGAATCACTAATGAAGGTTTTTTTGGAAGATCAGCAAATACAAAGAGCAGTGTGAACACATAATTCTACAGAGAAGTATGTCCACAATAGCTTGGTCTGTTCCTAAATGTTCCTTCAAGGACTCAGGGCCATCATCAGTACAAGATACATATTGGGATTCGGGAAAAGCCAAAATCCATTAAGTTGAATGCAGGCTGGAGTCAGGAGATAAATGCACATCTGTAGGTGAAGCCACACAATGAGAAATCTTTGCTAAGTGAAGGGCTGGAGGGAGTTATGAGGCTGTCATGGGGAAATACACCCTCTAACAGCATATCCCTTCCACTGCTGGGCCCTTCCCTGGGGTGTACAGATTATTAATCCAGCCAAAAAGGACCACACAGGGTCTTAATACAGGCAGGAGGAAGAAGGAAGTGCTTTAACTTGTGCTGCAGCAAAACCCAGTGAAACGGGACTCAAAGCATGACCCAGTGACACAGAGATCCAGCTTTGCACCCAGGGCCCTCACGGTGCCACACAGTCAGCAACTACCAGCAGCTGTGCAGGCAGACAGGGAGCTGGTTAAGCCCGTGTTCCAAAAACCAGAGTATTTAAACTGTTTCTCACACCTGCCTGTAGGCAGCAGAGATGGAGACAAGTCCAGTTCCCCCAGAAGGTGAAGCTGAGGGTGAGCAGCAGAGTTGGACCAGACCAGCCCCCCAGACCCAGCCCTGCCAGGGGCAGTGTATTACCTGACTTCTCAGCCCATGCTCCCTCCCAAAAAAACCACTCCATGTCCAAGCCACACCACAAAACCCATACGTCCCTAGGGGTTGGATGCCTGCACACAGGTCTCAGGTGACAGACAGAGATGCTGGCCCCTGAGATGATGGACTCACATCTGCCACCAGCAGCCATCCCAAAGGCTCAGGAGAGCCAGCCTGAACACAAATTCCTTTTTATCTCCTTTTCCATAGCAGCCTTGACTGCAAGCACTGGGGCTGGCTTCCCAGAAAAGGCTCGCATGGAGAAACAAATCTGGGAGACAGAGTGGGAACAGACCATCTCTTCTGTCTCTGAAAGCATGTTCTTGCTCAACAGATGAATTGAAGGCAAGCTTGACATTATAAGGCAAGTGCAAGGCTTCTCAGCAATAGCTGTGTATGTTTTGGTAGGCTGGGCAGGATGAAGGATACCAAAAATACCAAGCCCTTGGGGAAAAAAAAATGGTGACTGCTCTGCCCATGAAAGTGAAAATGCCACTCACAGGAAAATGTCCCACACTTAACTACGCTCTGGGAATTTGCAACCACAAACCCCAGTCGTGGGGGTATTTGCATTATCCAACACAGCCCAAAGGAGTTTCTGCAGAGCTTCATCAGCTCATGAAACACAGAAATTCGCTTGAGGATAATCCAGGCTCCTGCTCCTCACCCCACAGGCCGCCGTCTGCCTCACTGGGCGGGTGAGCAGCAACAAAAACATTCACGTTACGTGCGTCAAGCACTGCTTTGCATCCTGTAGTGAAAGCGTCTTTCAGCAGCCCTCCTCTAATCTGCAACACCACCATCCTGTCAGAGCATGAAGCAGCCAGTTTCCCCTGCTTGCTGGATTGTTCTATGAGTCTTCCTAAGCATCACAGAGATTGTGCTCAAACAGTAAGATAAGGGCAACCTTAAAGGCACGGACAAAAACGACATGACAAAATCAGGGTTTGTTGGGAAAACAGAGAGTTAAGCACAAACATGCCACACACACCAAACAACCCTGCAATGCTCACAAGGAGGACAAAAATAGCATGGAGATACTGGCTTCATGTTAGCACAGGAGCCAACCACACCCTTCGGCTGAACACCACATGGGAGCCATTCCAATTACCCAACGAGTAATTATTGAGTAGCTGCGCTCAATTTTATCAGGCAGGCAAGGCTGGCAGTGCTAGCACTTGAAAAGGGATAGAGAGCAAATATTGACTACTCTGCCTGACACGCCAGTGACTCCTGCAGCTGCAGCTCTTGCCAAACACACACTACTGCTGCTGATTTGAAGAACTTGCATTTGGGGTTGGTTACAGATGGTTAGGACGAGACACTTGGCCTTGTTTTGTTGACAGCCATATTAACACGCTTCATTATCCAATAGGGGCCAGATACTGCAAGTGTTGATTCACTTGGGCAGCTCTCAGGCAAATGTCTCACCTGGTGAAAGTACAAGGTGGTTATTCCACTGCACACACCTAAGAGCACCTTAAACCCTCCACAAGCTACCTAATGCAACCCACCTGGCTGCCTTCCAAGCAGCTGCTGCCTCAGCTGCACTGTGCCTTATTTTCCTACCCAAACAAATAATAATAGAATCTCCCCCTGAACTAATAACAGAACTCCATGCTTGTCAGTATTTCCCCATCTTGTAGTGCAGCAGTCAGTGTTTCCACGCAGGCCACGCCACACACACTCAGTACAGATGTGCTGGCACACCTGTGGCAGGCGGCTGCATTGCAATTTTCAGGCCGAGTGTGTTTTCCCTTCCAGCTCCCCTCTGACACTGCTGCTGCTCAGGGGCACTAATGATTTAATCAAGCTCACCAATTCTTATCTCTACCACATGGTTAATTAATACGGATTTTTATTTTTATGAGGGTGAATGGATTCTTTGTGAGGCCTTTTTGTAGCGCTCTGACCTCCGTTTTCTCTTGTCCTAGTTTTCAAAATGTCACTGACCTAGAATAAAAAAGCTATAAAAAAACCCCAAACCCTCATCATTCCCTTTACTTTGGGTCAAAACTCACTAAGCTAAAAAGTGGATCTGAGAGAACAGACTAAGAACCTGGGTATCTGAAAATACTTGAAATCTATCACATTTCACCCTGTGTTAACAATTCTTTAGGGAGGAATAACACATACAAGCAGTGTGTCACATAGAATAGCCAAAAATCAATACACACTGCTGGACAATGACTGTTTTATTCAGTAATGAGGTACCAACAAGTGCTACAAACCAAGCTGATCATTAGGAGCACAGGGACATGGCAGGGACCATGTGAGTGCTGAACTCTCCCGGGAGGGAGAGGAGAGCAGCAGCACTGCCAGCCACTGTTTTCCTCTCAGCTTTCCTTAAACCGTGATGTAGAAAAAACAAGACTTAAAATTAGTCTCCTCTCCCCTGCTGCCTTTTGTGCCTCCCTTCCTGAGGTGGGGGAATGGCAGCTCCAAGGAAAGAATCACCTCCTCCTTCGGCAGGGAGCTGAGGGAAGCAAATCATGGCAGAACAGATGTAGCCTGTCCGTCCACACTCATCGAACACTGTCACCAAACAGCAAAGAGGATTTCTTCTATCACAAGGACTTGCGTAGCACTGCCAGTGAACAATTTACAACTGTATGGGCTTCTTTTTTAAAAAAAATAATTTTAAGCAATCGCTTTAAATTAATGAGCACAAGCCTGCCTCATCTTTGTTTCACCAGAAGGAATTACCTCCTGTGTATGATATTTTTATATCTTCCTTTCACTGAGGTCAGCCGAGGCTACGTCTACAGCAACATGCAGGGAACTCATCAGGAACAGATCAAGAGAGCTGGTGTTCACAATGTAGGGTATCCACCACATGTGCATGGACAAAGGTTGTGCTGGGCTAACTCTAGCCTCAGTGCCCACAGACAGCCACAGCAGCTTCTTTATTTCAGTTTCATTCCAAATAACCATTTCCACACTCCCTGACAGCCCAGCAAAATGAACCAAGGGATGGGTAGCAGGGATAACAGGCAGAGCTCCTTCAAGACAGCACTGCTGCTATGAACTAATACACCAAGCAAGTACATTCTTTAAATGACTGGAACCATCAAAAGAATGATAAAATACTTGCCAGTCCAGGGAGAGACTGAGCAATTAACCCCCAAGCCCTTTGTACAGTCCCTTCCCTTCCACCCAGCAACAGTTTCATGTTCTGCAGACAGGAAAACAGGGAAAATAGTTACTTCCAGCATTTATGTTCAGCCACATGGTGTTAAGCAATTAAAAACAAGCATAGAATTTTTGGTCAAGATTGAGAAGTTTATCTGAAGATGAGGAAAATACCCCTGCAGGCAGGAATGGGTCTTTTCTAATACAAATATTATATAAGTATAAGCTAAATCACTATTACCATATCAGTGAAGCAATATTCACTTTTTCTACACTACTCCTTTCAACCTCCTTTTCCTTTGGAAATCAAATTGCCCAGTTTACCAAAAGTGCTTCTAACTCTGTGTGTTCACACCAGGCTTTGCCCTCCTGGCTTTCCTAAACCCTTTTGCTGTTCTCATTGTTACAATGCTGGAGCAGCCCTGCTCTGAATCACCCCTGTCTTTACTGCCACCACAAAGCGATATTTAGTACTCAGGGGCATAGGCAGGTTGCAGATTAAATTCTTAAAGGTACCAAGTCACATCAGTTAGGTATCAACATACTTTTAAAAATAAACACTTAAATGGCTTTTCTAACATTTTCAAGAAAATCCACAGTGAAGCAGGGATCTGACTGTAGTGGCCTCCAGTGCCCTTCACAGGTGCCTCAGGAGCCATCCACTCCTTTGGCATTTCAATGCCAGTTTTTAACCAGTTATGCACCAGGTAATGCCTTTAACAAATTGAAATTTACCTAGCAGGAAACACTTCTATGCAACTATCCAATCTATTTTTTACATAAGGCTGTGAAGCAGACAAAAATACCCATGACTGAATTTTTTCAAGGCAGTGTCATGTGTCAGTTGCCTCTCCAGTGCCATCAGCCCTGTCACATGCCACGAAGCTGTGCAGTTACGGGAACTGCAGAGCAGCTCCTCACCAGGGCAGAACAAACCAGGAATAAATTCTGTGGAGCTCCCATGGGAGCTTTTTGTAAAAGTCACCCTTGTAAAATTGTAACAAACATTTAATGGACTTTTTGTAATTGTAGTGGTTAAAGAAAAAAAAGTGTAGCTGTAATAAGCAAGTGGCCCCATCAGATGAGACATACAGTTAAAACAAAAAAAAAGCTGGGCAAGAATTTTTAATCTACCTAACCTCTGGATGAATTAAGAGGGTCTCAAAAAGAAATATCCCTTTACTCAGAGATGAGTACAATCTACCACAAGCTGCACAACAAAACCTATCTGTATATATCTCCATAGTTTTGATTTCACTTGAAAAGAAATCACTCATAAAGGATTATACATAACAGCATGAATAGTATCATTCATTTTTATCACTAAACTCTCTTCAAAAACAGTTCTCTTCAAAAACTCTCTTCAGCTTTAGCAACCACATTCCTATATTATCATCCTTTGGGTTACAGTGATAAACAGTAACACACACACAGATTAATAAGTGGAGCCAAAAATTAGGACCCCTGCAGTTAATTAAACAGTGAAAGAGTAAGTACATGCCCCGAACTCCAAGAGCTAAAACACATTCTCTTGTGTTTGAATTAGCTCAGCAAGCATGAAAAGAAAAGGGAAAACGGAGTTTTGCACAGGCTTGGTGGGAAGCACCACACACAGGGTCTGTTTGCTATGCTAGGGAAGACAGGGGAAGGATTTGTGCATGAGACAGAAAATAAAGGTTGAATCCCCCCACAGGTAAAGAGATCTACAGTGCAAAAGCAAAAAATAATCTGTTCCAGAGTGCCACAAACCCTGAGTTCCTGCCGCAGCCACCAGTCCGCGAGCAGCCGCGCATTCCCCTCACTGCAATCCCGCACTCCTGCTCAGCAGCAAAGCACGATTCCATCTCCAACAGCTCCCAAAGCACTGCCAGGAGGCCCTTCTCTTACCAAGGAGGTGACACGCCTCCTCATCTCAAGTAGCCAAAGGCAATTTTGGATGTTGACTGTGCCTCTTCAACTCACAGAAGGATGAAGAGCAGGCTGGACCCCTCTCCGGGGCCAGCCCATAACGCAGTGATGGGAGGGAAACACAGGAGGAGACACAGGACAGGGATCCTGCTCTATTCCTCCCATGCTCACTGCCAGCCAAGCCTGCTCCATCCTACACCAAAAGAGACTTTTGGTTTCAAAGACGGCCCATGGTGCAATGAAGCATCTCCCTGTCAAGCATCCTCTGCTCATCAAGATGTTTGCAGATTGCCTGGCAGGAGAAACCCTTCCCTTAAGCATTCCCCCACTGGATATAACCATAATAGGTCCAGCTCCAGGCTTTTCACCTGCACTTTTACATGGCTGTGCAAGGACACAAAGCAATCCTGCGGCTGCCACAAGTTGTGCTGCATCAGAAAATTGGGAAGAAGCAGAAAGGTGCTGAAGGAAAGGACACAGATAATCTTGACCTTAATCTGATTAAATTTTATTATGACATCTGGGACAGAGGGAAGGAAAAAAAGAAAATAAAAGAAGCCCGCCAATTCCTGACATCATGCATTTTCATAGGCATTTCCATTTTATTGGCAGGTAGGGAAGGGGTAACTATTACTCTCATCTGGATATCAGCTTGAAAACTGGTAAAGGTTAAAGAGCAATACATAAATCTGAAAAGATCCACATATAAGGGTTTATATTCTTGCAGCTTTTTACTTCAGCCTCATGGTTTTGTGACTAGCTTTATCATTATGAAAACACCTGGAGATGGGGGCATTAGAAAACATACTGCTTTCATTTCTTCACCTATTTTCTTTATGTTTTTCAAGCTTCATTAAGTCTCCTTAAAGTAATCAACTGACAAGAAAGATGCACTGAGAAAAAAGTTACATTTTTTACCTATTTTTCTGGTGAATCTCTTTATGGCAACTTCTAAGCCAAACACTTTTAAGGAAAGTGAATGTTCACCCTTGAACACTCTTCTACCTAAATACCCACTAACATGCTTTTACACTGTTAACCAACTAGCCGTAAGTTAATAGGCATTCTATAATAATTAGAGCTACTAAGTAGTAAACTCTTCACTAATTACTTAAAGGAGATTGTTCTTTCCCTCTTTTTCCCTTCTTTTTCTTCCCAAAGTGTTGTCCTTTCAGAAGATTGTAACATTAACAGTCAAACATACCTCAAATAGCATACCTACACATGGTAGGGAAGGACAAAAAAAAATAAAGCTAATGATATTGTTAAATTTTTCAGGCATAAACTTCACAAAGTTATATGACCAAACCAATTGATACAGTAAGTTGATCTTTCCCTAATTAACCAGACTAGACAAGTGCTCTATCCCCACAGGACGCTTTTCAGGAATAATGGAAGATTGGCTCACAAAGACTTAAAAAGCAGATCAAAATATATCTAGACTACATCCAGACTAGATCTCACTCTTGCTTTTTCCTTCTGCACCATTTATGCATGTCTCCTGTTATGCTGTGTATTACACAATGCTGGACATAATCTTTGAAGCTATATCCCAGGAATTTGAAAAAGGAGATCATAACAAGTTTTACAGCCATCTGCAGTCACACAAAATGTAAGCTGATTTTCTGATAGTTATAAGCAGCTATTCCTTGAATCTGAAATTTCTCTAACACTTCCCCAGGTGGACCTGAAGATTTAAAGCAATCAATGTCTCTGGCCCCTTTGCACATCTCATCTCAAGATTCCCATTAATGGAAAAACCTGTTTCCTTGAGTGACCCTATTCTTCTTATTTGACCTTTGCTACCACAGATCTGTGAGCAGAGCTGCTAATGGTCCCTATATGTCATGTCAGGGAGCGTGTCTTTGGTGCTTCCTCACAGCTGTATTGCCATTTGCTTGTTTGACCCTGAGCAGACGCTGCAGCGCCACAGCTCCACACACAAAATGTGTCAGTACCATTTGTTGTGTCGTCAATCATTACAAAAAATTGCTCATGTCACTTCTAAGGGATGTCTCCGGATGTTTTACAACAGCCAGGCACAGACAGCTTCGGCACAAGATTTGCAGCGTGTACATTTCAGCATAATCTAAGAGCTCCGTTCATTACGGCAAAGAAATTAGTCATTTCAATTTTACTAAGCAGGGCTCCTTCAGTGAGATACTGACCAAAAAACTCAACTGTTATTCAACACAAACACCAACCTGACTTCTCAAAAAAAAAAAANAAAACCCTGTCCTAAAATGGCATGTAACTTTAAATCTGCCTTAAAGCTAGAGAGTGTTTTCCAAATCTGTTTCACAACAACAGCCACCTCAGCCTTTCTACCCAAGGCTGAGTTTGACTGGCACAACAAATGTGTGTCTGACAAGCTGTGCTTGGTGCAAAAGTCAGACTAGCTCCTGTCTGCTAGGAGTTTTTGCTTGTTCTCCTGAAAATGCAATACTGAAGCAAAACGGAAGAAAATACACCATTAAAGACGCTTGGCTTTGGACCACTATTAACACTCACTCGTCAAAACACATTGCTTCAACGACAGTACTAGTGCAAATATGGATCACAGAAGTGATTTGGCAGAATATTCTTTTGCACCATCTGTTTTCAACATATTTGCTCTCAACCAAGCACCATAGAAATTTCATTGCAAGGGAGTTAAAAGGAAATAGCTCTGTGGAAACGTGAGTTAGCCCATCCATTCTAGAACAACCAGGCTCTAAACACATCAAAACCAAGCTTTTCAGCAGGGCTAGTCCTGCTGCCTGGACTAGCCTCCTTGATAGCCTCTATGAATACGTTCAGAGCAAAGTCAACCTTCACAGAAAATTCTTATAGAAGGAAATTCAACGTGTGAGTAAGGAAGACTCGAAAGTTCTGAGAGGCCAGGTCAGATGCACTCATCATCACTTAAGCGTCCAGGTAGATGCCATTAAACAGAAACAACTAAAAATCAGCTAGTGAGTGCTTCCTTAAGGAATTAGAACTCATGACAAGTAAAGATGAAAGACTGACCCATAAAAAATTTGTTTAGAAGCCACAAAAATTATCCCCACTTGCAGGAGATATAGCAGTAAAAACAGAAAACTGAATAAAATAGAATAAAATAGTACTATAGTCAATGGCTTCATTAAGACAGCTCAATGCAACCACCTAATTGTCAGCAAGCTGAAAACAAGGAAACTAATGAACTGGCCTGTTTTCATGCTGGTGGTTCCTTTCAAAACAGTTTACAGCAACATGTATTCTGTGTAACAAAGCATAAGAACCAGTGAGCACATCAGTACCAAAAAAGGCAACTGGTCTGAAAATACCACGAGAAAGTACTACAAGAGCTTATCTTTCATTTCCCTGCTGAAGCCTCTCTCATGAAAAAGAAACATCTGCAAAGAAGCACAGACCTGAATTAACTACACTCACCATAACACAAGTTTAAACAGGTTTTTCAGAATTCCCTTCAACTTGTACACACAGCCACAGACTTTTGACAAAAATCTAAACTAAAAAGGCACAGAAAACATCAGTGACTTACCTTGCAGCGTTAGATGGAGATCATCTATTTCAGAGGAAGCCTGCTCCTCTGTTGATGCAGATGACTGCTGCGATGCCATATTGAATTCTATGGAGATTCTTTAATCAATTTCCAAACTGAAATTATATTAAAAAAAATAAAGATGAAAATCAGTACAGTTTTACATAAAAACTGACGACACTCAGTGATGATGTGGCACCAAGATATGCATTTTGTTATGGGTTTTCTTCCCTTGGTCAGCTGTTTCCTTAGTTTATACAGAAAAAAGTGACTGTTCCTACTGCAGGAACCCAAGCTTTGGTCCTTTGACTCTTTTTCTAACAGTGGCCAGCAGCACTCCACGATACACACCAGGGATCCCAGTGGGTCTTGCCATGAAACAAAAGCCCCAGAATTACAGAAATTCAAACACCGTTGCTTTCTTTGAGAACGCCAAGGTGACAAAAGCTCTCAGTGCCTTCTGCAGACTGGTAGCTGCCAAACCTCATTTTTTTAATCCTTTTACCTTTCAGATCTCCCTTCCTACCTGGATAATTGTTGCAGAATGGAAACAATTCAGGGAGAATCTGCAAAGATTAAGGTGAAATGAAAAAGCAGCAGTTATCATATGAGAATCAACACAGCTGATGTCTCTATCTGGTACCTTTGTTACTCAACCCCCATTGAAGGAGGATTTTTTTCCATCTCCTCCACTGTCCTCTCCCTGGATACCTCCCCTATCTCTAATGCAACTTTAGAAAACAATATGCTCTATCTTCCTTAAAAAACTACAAGTGTTCCTGGTTCTGCAGTAGCTATATTGTTCAATTTGCCACTGTAGGAAGAACTGGATGCCTAAAGATAGAGACTTATTTTTATCAAGAACCCAGAAGTTAAACTAATTCAAAAAGAAATTAAGCTGAAAATTAAACAAGGGCTCACTCTTAAACAAGCTTTGTTACCTACACAAGCTTTGTTACACAGCTGTAACCTTTTCACCAGAAGCACTAGGATTTCCACACCATATATTAATATCTCATCCACCAAGTATATGTCAAAATAAAGGGCGTGAATAGATGAGTCAGGAAATACAACATTAAGGAATGCCAGAGAAATTCCTACAGCAATTCCCTTGTGCACATGAATCATGAGGCAGCCTTTGTTTACTCCACTCCGTACTATTTCTCCTCACTCTCTGTCTCCTTCACTGAGCAGAAAGGAGAACATGCATTTCACGAGGAGCTCTTCAATATTTTACTTTCCTCACCCTGAACAACGTGTGTCCTTGTGCTTTATCCAAGAGCTGCTTTGATGACAGGATTATAAAGTCCCTCACAAGATTTTCTATGGCACTAACCACCCTGGCATCTGAACACTTCACAAACATCAATCAATTCACATTTACAGCATCTCCGTGAGACCAGGAATTATTGCCCACACTTAGAATCACAGCGTGCTTTGGGCTGGAAGGGACTACCAGTCCAACTCCCCTGCCATGGGACATCACTTTACTGATGACAAGCAAAGGCCAGAGAGAAAAAAAGGCAACAAAGAAAGTCTCTGGATTTCCAGAGAAATCAATATTAGCTCATCAGGCTGAAGCACTGATTCCAGTTGCTGCAGTGACCGTGCAGCACTTCTGCAAGTCACCAACAACTCACAGCTGCAACTCAAGGTACCAGATTCAAGCACAGGGAGTTCTAGCTGGGGCAGGTAAAGGTCAGACCTATCTGGATAATCAAAAACCACCATATTTTACAAGAGTTTGGCTTGCTTAGCAAGCAAAAATAAGAGGAAAAGGACTAATTTGATCTTTGGCTGGCACAAGAACATGATGATATAAACAAGCCAAGCCTTGAGGTTAGAATGGAAATCGTAAGATATCTAAATTAGCCAAGAAAGCCAACAAAATGCTGGGCAGCACAAACAAGGGCATCACCAGCAGAGACAGAGAAGTCATTATCCCACTCTGCCCAGCACTTGTCAGGACACCTGGAATACTGAACGCTGTTTGAGACCACGCTGTACAAGTAGTATGTGGACAGGCTGGAGAGAGAAGAGCACAAAGATGACCAAAAGATTGGGAGGCCTGTGTGGGGAAATGGCTGAGGAAACTGGGTTTGCAGAGCCTTGAGAAAAGAAGGCTGAGGGGAGACCTTATTACCATGTTCCAGTATTTGAAGGGTGCCCACAGAGAGGATGGAGACTCTCTTTTTACAAGGAGTCACATGGAAAAGATGAGGGGTAGTGGGTACAAGTTACTGCTAGGGAGATTTTGATTAGACACAAGAGGAAAATTTTTCATAGAGTCATCACTCATTGGATTAACCCCCCCAGAGAAGTGGTGGATTCCACAACACTGGCACTGTTATGATTTGACAGGGCAGGATGATGTGCCATCTTGTCTGGACTATGCTTTTAGCACAAAATATTGGACAAAAAGATGGTCCTTGAGGTCCCTTCCAACCTGGAATTCTATTATAAATACTGGGCTCTTACAGGAACTGAGGATGGGCAAGGGCTGGGGAAGAATCCAGTGCTCTCAGCAATGCTGCCTATGCCCAAGGCAAGGCAATCTTTCCTGGGAAACTCCCTTCTTTTTTCTCTCAGCAGTAAGCCATACAAACCCAAAATCCGAAAATGCAAAATGTCAGGTGGCCTTAATATCTTCTGGGTAAGACTAAGTCTTGAATTTGGTTTTTTGATCACTACCTCGAAGGTGATGACAAATGACCCAAGTGGGAAGCATGCGAGCAAACTGCCAAACAGTGGAAACATACATATCTGTTCAACTTCAAAGCATCCACATTTGAGATGATGACATGGGCAGAGCCAATTTATTTTCAACTAACTTGCATGATGCTAGAGTCACTGGGACCACAGTCCAGAGAAAGAGAGCAGGATTTGGCATTAAAATTCCATTATAAAAACAGGAAAGTATGCAAGAGCCATGAACAACTCTGATGGACATTTCATAAGCAACACAAAGTATATTTTAACCTTTCTGTGACTGTTCCTCCTCTGTCCCCAACCCTTGCCAGCTACAGCAAAAACACAGCACACAGCATCTGCTTTTATGTGCTTGCACTGCACTTCATGTGATGGGACCCCATCTCAGTTCAGATTGATAACCAATAAAGTGGTTAAAGCTAATAAAACTTCCAAGACTTCAAAGCAGAAAGTACATTAAGCTCTAAAGCATGAATAAACTTTAAATAAGTTACTTAATTTATTAATTAATTAAATTACAGCATATGATTATAGAACATGTATAAATGAAGAAAAGCATATGCTCGTATTTTTTTTTAAGTCAATTTATGTCCTCCTTCCCAAAAGAATGGGAAATTTTAAGTTTTTTTTTTAAACACAGACATCCACTCAACAAATCCATAGTTCAGGTTCTGAAGACACACAGCTAACACCAAATTTATGCAAAAGCTTTCATGTCCCTTGAACCCTCAATTCACCATCCAACACAGCAGATGCATTTTGCCCTGCCCCAACAGCAGACTCCACAGCTGCTTTGAAGGGGACAAACACACTCTTGGAGGACACACCTGCAAGGATTAGTCTTCTTTAAAAGGTACAAGGTACAGATTGTCTTAGAAGGGATTATACAGGGACAATATGCTACACACTTTGTCCTCCTCCCTGCCCCAAATTTCATTCAAATGCAGCATTATCAGCTGTAACTATATCATTGCAGCCTCTGAAGAATCTAAAACCATCAAGCTCTGAAGAGTCTGAAACCACCAACCAGCAATGGTTTTCATAGGCAGTAGGAAGGATCATCTTTTCTACTTCAAATTTAAGTCAGTTATTTTGTTTCATAACAACTCAAGAACTGCAGAGCTAAACCAATCCCTTCCCCTCCATGAAACACTGGACAACTAGGAAATATATACCCACAGCGTTGAAAATAAATCAAATGCTTTCAAATCATACTTTTTCAGTGGGGATAAAATCAAAGGTGAAGGGAATGACCTTGTCTTTCCCTCTCTCTGGGGAGTCTAGCATTAATGTAGGAAAGCATTAACTGCTTATACCTTGGGATAGCCTGTGAAGTACCAGAGAGTCAAAGAGACAGTTCCAGGCACAGTGGGACCTTATTTCCAACGGATTCATTTCCTGTGGATTAACTTTAGGTGAATTGCATCAGAGCTTTTGTGCAAGCTCATCTTTTCTTCAACACAGGGTAAGTCATACAAGAAAGGTGCATTAGCAATGTCCTCCTTAAAAATAAAGCTTTCCATGTGTTCTCCTAAGGGGTAAAGTTTTGGCCACCTGGGCTCAATCTGCAGCTCAAATGGTTCAAGCTTCAACAAAGCTTTCCCCATGACAAGGGCACTCTTAAGACTCAAACCCTCCTTCCCACACCTCTCCAGCTATTTCCTCAACAGGCACCTAAAAACATTGGTAGAAATTACATCAGCACAGTTGTTTCAAATAATTTCTACTGTAATTTCCCTTCCTCTACCAAATTCAGCTGATATTAACCAGACTGCAGAAAATCCTGGGCATTAACATACACACATAGGCACACTGATAAGAGAGAAACTTAAGAGCAAGTAGCAGACTGCAAATCTCAAGGAACTAACCTGAAAATAATCATACCCAGGCTTTGCATTCCATTATCATAAGAATAGACAACACTGATTTAAATACCTTGTCTCCAGTGAGGCTTAAGTCCTAATGAGACCTAAGAGATGCTCTTCTTAAGCAGGGTCTTTATAAGGACATTCTTGTCTTAGAAGAAAGGGGGGAAAAAGTTTCAGATGGATTAAGAGGATTCATGAGAAAGGATTTCACAGCCTTAATATTAGGGTGGTTTGCAAACCTTGGCTTTCAGCTGTTCCAAGTACCACAGATGGTAAGATTTTCATTGCATGGAAAACCCAGCAGTTACACAGCACACTCCTTACTTAAACCACTGCCATCTTCAAAAAACAATCCACGTAACTACAGCTAAAGCAGGAAATGGGTATTTCATTAACTAATTTAAAGCTACCTCTACAAAGCAGCTGTGCAGTGTATTCAGGAAGCAAGGTAAACTAGCTGGTGTGATTTCCACACTGTCCCAGGTAAGAGCCTTTTTAGCCCCAGAGTTCACAGCTAACTTGTGCGTGTCCCTGCACAGATGTACCCTCATAGCCCTCCCCAGGAGCCAATCTTGAAAAATCATATGCCATGAAATTAGCTCAGTTTTGCACTCCTTAAAGCTAAAAGCAGCAGACACCTTGCAAAGAAGCCCAGCTAGAGGTAGCTAATTATTATAACCCACTGTTAGTAAATCCCTGCTTCATTGGTTTTGCCTTTGCAAATCCATGCCCCATACTTTCCCAATTATGTTGGCTACATGCTTTCCACTGGTGTTGCAATAGGAATTGCAGACATCTTTTCATGGCATCTCCAACCACTTGTTTTTACTTTTCCTCCTTTGAAGTGCCACTGATTATTTATGACCCACTCAGGGACTCAAAGACCTGCCCTCCATAGAGGCCTCTCCATGTAAACTGAAGTCTGTTCCTAGCAACAGATTATTGTTACTCATGCACCGAGCCAAGCCAGCGTCATGAACAGAAACTGCAGATTTTTATCTTTGGTGAACCAGTCCAAAGGAAGTAGAGCTCCACAATGCTGACCAAATGAAGACCCTTTCCTTTTTGGCTATTAACAAAGATCTCTGTTTATTTTACATTCAGAAAGAAGAAGCAACATTCAGAGGTGCAAGTCTTGAGCCTTGCAACATGCTACTGAGCCACCTTCTTTTGGTAGGCTATCTTTCTGTAAGTCTGTCAGAGCCTCCCTAAAGGCAAACTGTTGGCATCCAAATCATAACCCCATGACCTAAATAATTATCACATGAAACCCCTTAAGTTGGTTTGGTTTTTGCTCTTTAATATTTTCTTTTCCCATCACTTCTGAAGTACTCACACCTCTGTAAAGCCTGAGAAGTTCACACAGCACTTTGGTTTGATGGTCCTGCTTTCTCCTCAACACTTCATTTACAATGGCTCCACCATGTTTTCGCCCAGTGGTGGGGAGAAAGGTCTGTTCAAAGGATGCATTTTCTATCATCTTTGCATTTAAACACTTTTTTTTTTTTTTAAGATCCTACTCCAAACTGAAATTCATCCTTTCAACAGCCAACATCACTCTTCTGGGCCATCTCAGATTGTATCACATTCCCCGCTGGAATGTGATCACACAGCAAACATGCTGATCTCCCCTTCCCTTCAAACCCAGATCCTCAGGAGGCAAAAATCAGGACAGCACCACTGACAGATCTACCTTGACTTCCCCAACTGAGGAACTGACAACTTATCTATGTCTGGCAGAAAAAAATTATTTGTCATCACCCAGTATGCACTCATGACATATTTTCTGTGCTTCCCTGGAGGAAGAAAAGTGCTTCCGTTAGGTTTCCATCCCTTTGAAGGTGATACAGAAAAGAGGCTATAGCCTCCTGATCCTACATAACACCCAAGAGCAGTCAGATGGGTATCAGCCAGTCTTTTAATAAGTGGTATTAGTGCATAGGGCATCAGAGAGACTCTGCACTGCCTGCAATGAAGTTGAAACAAGTCTGGCCTTGGGTATTCCTATGCTATCAGTAGCTGGAGATGAAGGAATCAAAAAGAGAAAAGTTTGGAAAAGACGGAACAACTCTGTTCAGGTAGAACCAAGCCAAGAGAGCATTAGATATATCTGCAAGACACCAAGCCCAGAGAGCATATAATCTTCAGGAGATTCAGAGCTGGGCATGAAGCTGCACCCCACTGCCACAGAAATAGTCTTGTCTCATGTAACATGATGGTCTGGAACCAAATGGACAAGTAAGGACTCCTCCAAAGAAGAGCTGCAAGACCAAGGCAGTTCTTATAAGTTTATTTATGACAAACAGCAGCAGTACATTTTTGTTATGCAGGGACTTCCCAGTGATCTATTTATAGTTTTTGAAAACCAGCCAGGACAAGCATATGAGTATACAAAAGCCACACCATTTTTAAGGCCAGCAAATGTTGCTGGTTTGTCTTTGATTTACACATCAGTAACATTTTCTGTTGCAGACGCACAATGGATCTTCTTATTGCATTAATCAATTTTAAAACACAGAGAAAAGGTCAAGAAAGACACTTACGCTAACTTTTTTGGGGGGTGGTAATATATCAGTCATCCTGGTACAATTACACAGTTTGAAAACTGCACCAACTCCATGCTGATGTTAACACACACACAGAGAAATGCTTTTATTAACAGAGCTAAGCCTTGTTCACACAGTCACAAAGGCTGACCCATGGAGGTGCACGATGCAATTACTTGCCCTCAGAATAAGAGCCTATCTCACATTTATCTGTTCCCAAGTGGGAAGGCAGTGCCAAAGCACACTGACTAAAACTGCAGAAACAATTCTGTTTTCAACTGGTTTACAAGATTTTCCATGTTGTTTAAAAACACATAAGAACTGCTCAGGACCTAAAATCACAGTTGTTAAGGTAAAAAAGAGAAGTTGCTGAATGCCTGGAGGCTCAGAAGGCCGATGCCATACACCTCAATCACCCCAGGGTCCACCACTATGCAGGAAGCCAAAAACACCATGGTGACTTCATGTCTCCATCGAAGTCAAGGACTTTGGGCGACAATTCAATCTCCAAAACACAAAGCCCATGAGCACACCCCAGCCTAAAACTACCTGTGCAATGCCCAGAAGCCTGCAATTATATTCACAAAGCCGTGTCATTTGAACAGTGTGTTGCCATGAGGCCAGAATGGAAAAGCTTTTCCAGAGCAGGGCCTGGTCTCACACTCCCCCGCTGGACAGAGCAGCCCCAAGGCCGCTTCCCACAGATAACGGGGCTGCGGGGAAGGGTTATCACAAAAACAACATGACAAACACGGGCTGGCTCCAGATCCATGCTGTACCTGGGAATTGCATCCAGAGCCCAAACACGACCTCCTCCTACGCGCCGGGTTAACTAGGAAAGCAGGCAGCAAGACGACAATCGCTGTCATTTCACTCCTACAAGCCTTTCTCCCTTTTCCCACGACAGACAGCCCTACCTGGCTGCTCGCCCCGGCCAGCTGGGCTCAGGCTGTAGCCAGGCACAGCACGGAGTAGCCACACTCTGCCTGGCCTCCCCTGGAAAGGGGAAAGGGCGCAGCGTGGCCGGGCAGCGCTGGCGCCGCAGGGCGCAGACAGACCTCTGACCTTTAGCTGTGCGCTTCCCAGCGCCAGAGCCGCACGCAGCTCGGCACAGCCCCTCCTCGGGCTTCCTGGCCCCGAGTCAGACCGTACAGTAGGGAAGGGAAGGCAAGGGGGTGGGAATCGCCTGCAATCAGAGAGAGCTTTAGCTCTCACGGCTCATGGGAACAAACTGGACAACACTAACCGAGCAAGAAGCATTGCAACAAGCTGTTCTTATTTACAAGTGTTTCTTTCGTTCCTCTGGATGGCAGCTGGAAGTCAGTGTTTTGATACAGATTCACAGGCACACTGGAACCACTTTACGTGGAAAAGGTATTTAAAATAGCAATATGTAACAACTACACCTGCTTGGCATTAATGGCATGACATTAATCAGAAACAGGCTCCTACTAAAATTCTGCCTTTGAAGGAACACAAATGTTTTCTTCCCATTGCCTTCCCAATTCCCTTTTTCACCAAATAAAGGAAACAGTGAGATGGTTAAAAAACATTATTCTGTTGAGTGAAGCTCTCCTAAGCAATAAAAGCCTAGGGTTTCTAAATTAAATCATAAGACTGTTCAGAAAGACCTTCCTGAAGAGCAGTAATCTGCTCTTTCAAGAAGTTAGGAAAAAAGAAAGCCGCTAGGGATAGTGGAAATCCAAATGCAGGAGTTTCCGCTAAAGCAGGGACTTGTTCTGACTGAGCAGAATCCCTGGAAGCAGCAGACCAATGTTTGCACAACAGACCTCGCAGACAGAGCCATTGACGGTGCCGGGAAAGCGGAGGAAAGTGAACTGCACCATGGTCTTAGGAGCCAAAAGAGAAAGGGCGTGTCTCGAGATAAACCTATCTGCTTTGGCAGTATTCCTGCAAAGATCACAAACTTGTTGTGATCACTAAAAATAGCAGAGAAAAGGAATCTACTGCAAGTAGCTCTCTCCGGCCGTGCTCGCTGTTTTACGCGGGCAAAAGGAAAACACAAAAGAGAGGTTTGTCAAGCAACTGGCAAACAAAGCTTGCCAAATTTGAAGGGCAAATTACAATTTAAATGATAGGTCCTAGCCTGGGAGCTGTGAATTCATCAGCTTCTCTTCCAAGCATGTCCAATCGAGGCTACAGCAATGAAAACTACTACTCTTCCCCAATACACCTCTGCTCTGACTTGGAGGGGCTGCCTCTCCAAAGAATTAGTTTTTCACATCCCTATAATTCTTCCAGCTGAAAATTCCCTTCAAAGTGCTAGCTCAGGGGTCTTGTTTGGTTTTTCATGCCTTCTGTCCCACGTACTTCAAGGTCTGTGGGCAGAGCAGCCTTTCTACAAGCACAGCCTGCACGTTCGCATGCCTGTGCTGGTTCTGCACACATGAAAGGGGCCCCACGATGGTGGCGTCTCCCACACTGACAGTGCAAGACCTTCTCCACTAAGAAAAGCATTTTCCTTTACCACTTAAGACAAAATATCTTTCTCTTTGCTTTTAAAGAATTAGCTGCTTTAGGGGAAAGAAAAAAAAAACCCACGAACCTAAATCTCTGATTTACAGCATCGTTTCAAGCCTGTAGAATAACTTTTTGTGTGCAGTGAAAACCAGGCCAAACACTGCTATTCCTGCCAGTGCTGATGCCAGAGAGCACCAAACAGCCAAAGGGCTCATAGACAACCCAAGAGTAACCTGCTAGAATAAACTGTTGTCGCTATACAAAATGAAAAAATAAAATGCAAGTGCAGTTGCAAAGCCAAGTACTCCAAATTAGAAATAGCCCAGATTAAAGAATGCCTTACTTGTATCACACATTTCACTTCTTCACACTCAGGGTGACAAGAGTCTTCCCATCCACGTCTGAATCACAGGGTGTCCAGGCTGCTTTCTTTGAGAATCAGGATTTCTTGCAATGCAGACAAACCAGGACAGATGCCTGTGAGCCCTGTGCATCTCCCTCACTGAAAGGCACCAGCATTACTGACACAGAAGTTACTTCCAGACAAGTCCAGTCAAGCAGCAGAGGCTGTGTTGCGTAAGCAGAGCTGCTGCACCATCCCATCCCAGGCCAGGCAGCACGGCCGGGGCCAAGCAGGTGAGGTAAGACATGAGCCAACCCTAGCCCGAGCCAACTCCAGCCCACCGAGGCGTGTTTCTGTAGTTTTTAGGGACACACCTCTTGGAGTCACCGTCCAGAACGAAACCCCAGCAGGGAGATGGCGTGTGATCACCAACACAAGCCCTTGGAACAGGATATGCTTCAATTTCCTCACAATCCACACACTGGCTTTCGGTACAGTGAACTCCTGGACTGGCTTCTTGCAGAATTTTTGCAAGAAGAAACACGCTCAGAGTCACCTCTGAGTTCTGCAAAGGTGATGGCTTCAGTAACCAACACGATCTGCAAAGCCATTCCAAAGCTACCTACAGCACCAGGAAGGCACAACTGCTCTGCAGGAACACTGCTTGCTCACACTAAGTTGCACAGATAACCACTTCCACCCCCTTAGGAACTCCTGAGGTGACCTGGACATGTAATTGGGAAGAAAATCCAGACCTTTCACTTCTCCAAAATGAAGCCGGCTCTGCTCTTGATTCCCTCCTACAATAACAAGTTCTGCTTTCTCCATCCCAGGGGTATTTCATCACCAACATTCCACCCAGTTTTGCATAAGAAACAACACTGCAAACAGTTTATCATACACTCTTTTTCTTTTAAAAAAACCAAAAAAACCCACCAAACAACCCAAAACCTGTCAGCCTGCTAACTGTGAAACCACTTGTTACAGTCTGAGCAGTTGATGAAGCAGGATGACAATGCCAGGAAATACCTGGAATTGATCTTCAAAGTTTATTTTCGGAGACTGGCTTTTCTCCCAACTCTTATTTAATAATTTGCTCTTTCCCTCTCCCCAGTTGTTCTCTCTGGGATCAAATTGCAATCTGTTTCACCTCCTGGAGCTCACCCACAGACCCCCTAAGAAGAACTTTAGGAAGCAAATCCTAGCTCAGACAACACGTTCTTTCTATTTCATGGCTATCATATTCTTTCTCATATATCAAGAAAGATTGGAGAATGCTCTGGTATTTGTCTAGAATCAGACATGCACAGGGATCCATTTAACACTCAGTACCTGCCTGAGTTTCATATCTCTGCTGCAAGCAAATTCCTTCAGCAAAGTCTCTCCCTCGACATTTAGTTCATTTAGCAAAAGAAGTCTTTCTCCTGTGAACTAGTTCTCCACACAAGAGGAATTTTATCCTAAACCCACCTGGATTACCAGCACAGATAGTCTTTTGCTACAAGAGCTGGTAATTTTTTTTCCAGACTGCTAAATAACACAATGGTGGCAGCAACACCTCAGAGGTGACCAGGGGCACGGCTCCCTGGATGGCTCCAAAACTTCCTGAGGTTTGCATTTAGATGTATCTATTGCCCGGTGTGGATGTGTCTGTTTAAAGAGTTTCCACACATCACGCTAGCACCAGGGAATCACCACACCTGCTGTCCTGGGCCACAAGAGTGAACTGCTGCACATTTACCCCAAGGTTTAGCTGCTTGTTGTGGCTGAGAGCACACACACAGTTACCCACAGCAGCCTCATGGATGCACAATAATCCAGCATTGTGCCTGAACTATGGATTTTTGCAAGGGGAAGAGGGATGAGCCTATGTAATTTTGTGAAAAGGTTTCCAGCCAAAGGAAGTGAGTACGTACCGGGTGCTGTCCACCACTGAGAGCCAGTGCCAGTCTCGCCCCCGGGAGCGCAGCAGATTGCAAGGCAGCTGCAAGGAGCTGAGGCAGGGGAAGGAGCACACCCCTGGGAGCCCGCAGGGTCCTCACTGCTTCCACCTCTGCCACTAACCTGATGTGTGACCTTGAAAACACCACTCTGCAAATCCCCTTCGGCCTCTTATTTATAGCAGATTGTCGGGTCCAGCTCGAAGCTTGTCTGAGTCCAGGGACTGACCAGGGGAGGAGGGTGGATTCAAACTAGACATTGCTGTCTGTTTCTCATCTCAGGTACAGCCGAATACCTTACACTGCACAACCAACACTGAGTCTGGTGGAAATGAGGACACTCAGAGCCCTCCTTGATGCTCTGCTGGGACATGAGACACTTTGGCAGAGATTCAGCTCTCCTGACACTAAACAGCCACAGGAGCAATACCTCTGTAAGTGCTCATTGTTTGAGCTCAGCAGAAACAATGGAGAGGAACAGGCACTTTTAGGGCAGTTTGTCCAATGTATTTTTAGATGTCCAACTCAGCGTGGATGAATCATGGCTCAAAAGTGTGTGGTCCTCTCCAGTGACTATGAAAGGAGCCTGGAGAACTGTCTCTCATGCAGATAGTTATGTTATACAGATTGGCAAGATGAACTGTGCCCTTTTAAGATGGGGGAAAGGAAGGAAACAAAGCAGGACCCCCTCGAGCTACACTGAAGTGAGAACATCCTCCAAGTGCTCTGTGCTTCCCTCCTCGAGAAACACCTTGTAACTAGATGATACAGAACCACCTTCACCCTTGGGCTTGGCTTTGCCACAAGAATTTCATTCAGTTATTGAACTTGAATGTTTCACCAAATATTCCTGCAAGCAGAGCTGCACTTCGCTCACAGTACAAGAGCCTCCAAGAAGCTGGACATGCTTATAGTGTGGCGACTTTTATTCCTCTGCCTGCATCATTGAGGTGGTTATTAACAACACAAACCCACACAACACAGAGGTCTCTAATGGAAATTGAAGAGAACCCATTTCTGAACTGTCTTTACAACCACATCATGGATGGATGTACACAGGTTGTGTGTTACAGACCAAGGCATGTCCAGTGTACTCATTCCCCTCTCTGCCTCACCCTTCTGTTCCACCATTCACCAACTTCTGGTCTTTTTCCTGGCAACCAACAGGCCAGAAGATTCAGAAAGCAGAACTTTTTCACGCAAACCCCACATTTCTGCCTCCTCCCTAGACTTCCATGAAAGTAATTACAAGTGCTTTGTTTTCCATCTTAATTGTCATCTCCTTTGATAGAACTTGCAGCCTAAGTCTTAATGCTCAGATAACTAACGCCATTCTTTTCTCTTCTTCCTCATCCCTGGTCACAAACAGTATTGCTTGTACCAGGGTCAGCAATTCCTTAAAAACCTCTCGAGCCAATCTGTGCAGCTGCATTGTGCAGAGAGTTATCAGCAGGCTGCAGGAAGGTTAGAAAGCAAACATGCCTCCCTACGAGACCAAAGTTATGCCCAGCGTCAAAGCTCTGTCCCGTTTCCCCTCCTGTGGGGAGATAACAGCCTGTTCTGCACCAGCTCTTTCCCACACACAAGCTGGGATAAACAAAAGTTTCATCCCCACTCCCTCTTCTGTCCCTGTCCTGGTCCCTCTGCACCTCCACAGAAGATTGCTCCATCTCCTGCTGTGAGTACTGTGATTTAGGTGCTCTACAGAGGTGGTCTTCTTTGTACCCTCACCAACACCGGGACTTGTGTGTGATTCATGAAGGCAGCAGGAAGCTGACCAGTATTCAGCAACACTGTTTAGTCTTCCCATCTTCACTCTGCAATCCTTTTGCAAAGAAAATGCTCCAAACATGAGGGGTCTCTCCCCTCTCAGCATTATCCCCAGCCAAAACACATGCATGTCAGGATGTACGTCAGTCCAGGAAGGAATGGTAAGGCAGTCAAATTCATGTCCTACGGGGTAACATACACTATTTTTTGATTCATAGTCCAGTAGCTGTAGATTCTACTGCAGGTATAACCTCCTGCTCCTCCTGCAGGAACTGCATGGTGGCATGGAGAGAGTGGGGTGAACATCACCTGTCCCTTAACACGGATATACCAGTTGTACTCTCATATATTTACATTCCTGACCAATTCATCCACACCATCTGAAGTAAAAACCTCCCCCTGACCCAAGTCAGGTCTTGATTCCCCCCTCCAGGGAGCACAAATGGCAAAAATCAGATCAACGTGATCTACATGCCCGCCTCTGCCTCAGTTACAGGAGTCCCCCACCGAAACTGTCCAGGGATGAAATTCAAGCAAGGAAAGATTAGGTGAGAGGTGTATGAAATGTCATCTTCCCTTTAATCACAGCTTATGGATCCATCCCAAAGCGTTACTCATACAGTGCTCCACACTCCACATTGCGTATAATCCCACTGCCTAATCCAACTACTTGTTCAAACAGGCACGTTGCTAGGAGTGGGTCCTTGCCATCAGGGGCAGCATTCCTTCAAGACCACGTCCTCTCCTACATCCAGAAGCACCAGGATAGCTCAGAAAAACCTGCAGGAAAAGTAGAGCAAGCGTGGTGCACACACAGCTCCTCCCTTCAACAAGACACAAACCATGGTCATCCTCTCCCATGCTGCCAGATCGTGTTGGGGAAACACTTCATTTGTGGTAAGCAACAGATAAGCATCTCTGCACTGACACAGAAAAAGCATCTCAGCTGGTAGACTTTTAAAACCGGTATTTATTGTGCCTCAGGGAAGAAAATAAATTGGCTAAATGGGCTGAAAGGCACAGCTTCACTAGGAAGAGCTTGGATTGTCTCTTCACATCTTTCGGCACAAACCCGGCCATTGAGAGCCCAGATCTAAAACAGAGCCGCAGTTGCTAAGAAAACAGCGCTGCAAACAGATGTCAGGAGATGATTCATGGAGTAAGGGCATATCCCTGTACTACAGATAAACCAAAATGAATGAGGCTCTTTATACCTGATCTCCCAAGCTGGGCTTCTTCATACTCGCTTTGGGACCTTTTTTTTAGTTCCTTTCTACATTCAGATGCTGAGGAAACTGAGCAGAGCTGAACTCACTGTTTATAGAATAATTCTTGTAAAGGCGTTTTACAATGTGCATAATGAACACAATAAATGGGCTCAACTGTGGCCCATTTTTCCCCTGAAACAAAACAATTTTCTCTCAAAACATGAAGCAACCTTTCCCAAAAACATATCACAAGGACTAACATGAAACACACAGATAAAAACTCAAAAGGAACAAACAGTAACTGGTTGGGGATTTTTTTCTTACTTTCTCTTTCACCATAAAACTTAAAATTAGCAGCTAGGGAGATAAAGCATTTTCAAGCTATTAGATCATTAGCCAGCAATGCACGCCGTTCCTTGAATTACTTCATTGTGCCTGCGCTTAAAATCTTTGCTTGACAAATAAATAAAAAATAGCTGGCACACTACAGGACTGGTCAAGTGCTACTGACACCGACGAAATTCTCAGTTACTTGACTGAACTTTTAGTCAGATTTAAGAGGAGAAAGATTAGCTCCTTTCTTAGAATATCCAGAATCATATAACATCCTGAGTTGGAAGGAACGTCCAAGGAGCTTCAAAGTACAGTTCCTTTGCCCCTCTTAAACCACGAAGCTCAAATCTTAGCACTGTATAATATCCATGGCACTTAAAATAGAGTTTCCTGAGGGTATTTTTAAGGAACTGTTTAAATAAAAGAACTTTAATACATGTTTCTGTAGACAACTCAGGTAAAAAGGCAATTATCATTCATTACCATTCATTAGGAAGAAGAACATTAATTTATACACCTCTGAATAGGTGTTTGCACAGCATTTCACATGAGGGGGCCCAAATATTGCCGCTGCACATATCAGTAGAGGGTGATCCATTATTGTGGTCACTGCTGGTGCTTCACCTCTAAATTCCAGTGTCACTGCCCATCCCTCTCTCTTCAACTCATCCCCACTGCCACCGCCTGCAGATGCCAGGGCTTCCTCTCCCCTGCCACCTCTTGCTCGCGCCACACCACCCACATCCCTCGTGCTATGACATGCTGCCTTCTGCCTCAGAAATCAATTATTTAGGCTGCCCTGATTTCAGTGTGAGGTGGCTGCGTGTGTGGATACTGTTATTGTGAGCAGAGTTAACAGCTGCCACGGTGCTCCTTCTCAGAGCTATAAAGCCACCCTAGAAGTGGCTGAAGACCATGACACAGCTAACCAGGTGCCAGCAGCCATGCGTGTCCCTCCTGCAGGAATTGCATTTCACACAGAGATGTAAACAGACGTGGCCGCCAAGCCATGGCTCTGTTCACTTGGCCAGCAGGCACAGTAAGGAGCCAGGACCCTGCACGTGGCACTTACGTCTTTGTCTGTCTGTCCTGCGACGGCAGATCACCCTGCAAGCTGAGAGGGGGGAAAACACAGGAACGACAAGGAAGAGGGGGAGAGGACAGGTGGGACACAGGGAAAGTGGGAAGCAGACGCATGAGGAGCACACAGCCACAAACATGACAAAGGCTGTGAGAAACTCTAAAAACAAACTTGCTCAAAGTTTTCTCTCTGTAGATTCTGACTAACTTGAGGAGGGTGCACCTGCTCCACTTCCTGATGCCTCCAGCAGCTCTCAAGAGAAATAGAGAAGAACGATACAGTTTTGGAGTGACAGGGATAGGACTGAGCCCAGGTTTAGTTGTGGAGGTAAAAGGAGGACAAGGAGTCTTCCCTTAAATCCACACACACACACAGAGCACCTGACACTAAATCAGAACCAAGTTACAGACAGGGAGCCCCACGCACGGCATCCCATGGGCTGAAATAACACAGATCCGTAACAACTGCTCCGAGAGGAAGCAGGCGGCTACCAGGAGCCCTGGAAAGACGGGAGGAAGGGAGGGAAGGCAGGAGGGAGGTTGGCAGCGAGGCGGGAAAGAGAAAGGAGACCATGTGCAGCGGGAAGCACAGAACGCGCGAGTCCTCAGCGGGCAGCGCTTCACCCAGGGCAGCGGCACCGGCAATAAAACACAGCGGAGGGAGGATGCCGGTGTCTCCTGCGGCCCTCCCAGAAAAGCAGTCGCTCCCTTTTCCCGAGAACTTTGACTGAGTAAGTTTGCCGCATCAGTTCCCAAACACACAACCCGAGAGACACCGACGTTCCCAGCGCTACCCACGGCTCCCCGGGGAAGCGCCGGTCACCTGCCCGCACCCCCTGCGCGCTCCCCCGCCCCGGGACAAGCCGGCCCCGGGACAAGCCGGCTCCGGCCGGAGCTCCTCCGGCAGCGCGGCCCCCGCTCGGGGAGGGCAGGGCAGGACCGCGGGGGCGGGAGCTCGCTCCAAGCCCGCTCTGAGCTCGCTCCAAGCCCGCTCCCGCCGCCGGCCGAGCCCGCCGCGCTCCCCCCGCGCAGCCCGGCGAACTCCCGCCGCTGCCCCGCCGCGGTTCTTTCCCTTTTCCCCGGCTTTCGCAGCGCGGTCTCTCCATCCGCGCCCCCCCGCGCAGCGATGTCCCGCGGGGGGCGCGGGCGGTGCCGAAGGTGCAGCCGGCACCGAGGGAACAAAGGCGGCGGCGGCGGGGAACAAAGAGCGGCAGGTACCAGCGCGGCGGAGGG
>VYXC01013160.1:241725-274880 GCA_013397175.1 Platysteira castanea
CCGGGAGCGCCCCCGGGCCGGCCCCCGCCAGCGGGACACCCCTGGCACGGCCGCGGTTCGTGGGGTGCCCGGAGAGAGGAGGGGACGGCCCCGGCTCCCCGCGCCCGCCTGTCCTCACCAGCCTTGGCTTTCGCGTGCGGGGTTTCCCGATGTTTTCCCTCCCGGCGCTTACCGGGACGGCGCTGTTCATCCCGCCCCTCGGAGCAGCCGGGCAGGGCCACAGGCGCTCTGTGTCCATGTGCTTTAGCTGGACGTGAGAAAACCTGTGTGTTGTAGGAACCGTTTTCTGGTCTGGGAAGGTTACAGGTGATAGAAAAAAATAAAATACTTTGTCACAGATGTGTAGGACCCCCAAATCAAATTTAGAAGATCGTTGGAGACCTCTCCAGTTTCTGCACTGCCTCCACAGCCCTCTCCAGGCCGAGCTCCCCTCACCTCAGGCACAGACCCCAGGCATGACCCATCTTCTCTCTTCCAGATTCAGACTTTCCTCAAGTTTAGGGACAGCATCATCTGGCCATGCTCAGACAGAACTCTGGAAGGCTGAAGGGGGTCAGTTATGTGAACATAAGTTGGAGGTCTTTTAGAACTCAGAGGAGAGTTTTTGGAGGAGTAAAAATAAGGAATTCCTTAGATTTGTCCCATTTGATACTGGATAGCTTTTGGC
The DNA here is from genome assembly GCA_013397175.1 of Platysteira castanea. Taxonomy (NCBI): domain Eukaryota; kingdom Metazoa; phylum Chordata; class Aves; order Passeriformes; genus Platysteira; species Platysteira castanea. The sequence goes on from VYXC01013160.1 coordinate 242,393, forward strand.
TGTAGACTTCACAAAGTGAGGAGATACAAATATTGAGATTGAGCTTTGCTTTACACACCCAGAGGTCAGCCAGCTATCCAAAGGAAATGTAACTTTCCAAAAGCCACTTCCTGCCAGTGCCGATACATTGGGCTTCTCCTCAATCTGTGTTGGTAAAACATCAACCAACTTAGAAGAGGGAAGCGTCTCAGGTCCTGTATTTGAATGCTACAAAGCCAAATGTACCTACTTACTCAAGCTTATCTTTATATCCACAAATCTGCCTAAAGAAACCCTGCAAGGTTGGGAGCCCTGATTTTCTGTAAGGAAATTTTTCTTTTCCAGGCAAAAGTGAATCCTGCAACTTTTTCAGTGTCATTTCAGCTGGAACCTGAGAACACAGTGACTTGCAGAAGCAACAATCAAAGCTGCCTAGGACTAGACTGCCCTGCCTTGGCAAACACCTGGTCCAATTCATGCTTTGTTGCCATCCTGGCAACAAATCAACCCGTGATGGCTCTTTGTGTACTTTTTTTACTTGTTTTATTGAGGATTAATTAGTGTTTGTGTAGTGACACAGCTGTCTGGTGCTCCATGGACACAGCTGAAGGCAAAGGCCTTCGGGCTATTCTGTGGTTTCCTAATTCCTGTGTTATGGCTACTGTAATGCATATCCTCAAAGTGAAACAAACATTTCTGACTGATTTATGACTTTTGACTACCAGTTTTCAGTCTTGTGCTAGAGGAAGGAGAGAAGAAGATGCAATACCGAAACCAAGCTCCACTACTTGAAGAGTTATTTCAACTCCCCTGTTGATCACTTGAGCCTCTTACACATGCTATGAAATTCACCAGAAGTCCCATGGAGCCTTGATCTTTTATACCTCGGAGAACACATCCCACATTATCTCTCCATGTTCTTCTCACTGACTTTACCCTGCCATGAATCACAGGGCTCCTCATCCCAGCGTACACAGCACTGCAGGCATGCCAGGCTGTGTCAAACACAGCACAGGTCCCAGCCCAAGGTGCTTGTTTTCACTCAAATGATACATTTCATAACTTGCTTGTAAAGCACTTTGAAGATATGACACTAAGTGTTACTAACACTAAATGGTATTGTTGGCCAGGCTTAATATGAGCAATAAAGTAGTAATTCCATTTAAAAAGGTGTGAGACACAAAGGTAGAATTAAGTCATATGTGCCTACTTTGTATCCAGATCTTCAGGCTGTTGATCACTTAGATTGACACTCTGAAAATAAGTTTTCATCTCTTTTTCCGCACAGCCTTCCATCTAGGAACTGCTAAGGGCCTGTGCTCAGACTGTACCTGCTTTGACAGGTATATAGGTGCTGCCAACAAGGATAGCAAGTGAAACGGATCAGCCTTTGTGGAAGGTGAAGATCTGGAAGCTGTGTGTGCAGGGCTCTCGCCTGCTGTCTATGGGTGTCCAAAATGAGCTGCCTGGGTGGGTGCACAGAGCACTGGGGAAAAGCCCTACAGAGCAGCATTGTCAGGCAGTGATAAAGATAACTGCGGTGGGGATGAGAAGCCCTCACAATTCCCATGAAATTCTCTCCTGAAAGAGGGTCTGATCTGTTCAGCAGTGATTCTTGCCTCACCAGCTTCCCACACCACCCAGAACAGTAAAGTCACAGAACTTTTCACAGAATGTTTCTTGTACAAGGCATCCAGGTAGTGATCGTTCCCCTGTACTGGGCACTGGTGAGGCCACACTTCAGATCGTGGGTTCAGTTTTGGCCCCTCACTACATGAAAGACACTGAAGGGCTGGAGCATGTCCAGAGAAGGGAACGGAACTGGGGAATGGTCTGGAGCACAGGTCTGATGAGGAGTAGCTGAGGGATCTGGGGCTGTTTAGCCTGTAGAAAAGGAGGTTTAGGGAAGACCTTCTCACTCTCTACAACCACGTGAAAGGAGGATGTAGCCATGTGGGAGCTGGGCTCTGCTCCCAGGTAACAAGCAACAGGACAAGAGGAAACAGCCTTGAGTTGTACCAGGGGAAGTTTACTTTGAGTGTTAGGGAAAATTTCTTCACTGAAAGGGTTGTGAGGCATTGGAACAAGATGCCCAGGGAAGTGGTGAAATCTCCATCCCTGGAAGTGTTCAAAGGGCGTGTGGATGTGGCTCTTGGGGACATGGTTTACTGGTGAATGTTGTGGTGCTGTGTTAACAGTTGGACTCAATTATCTCAGCTGTCTTTTCCAACCTTAATTGGAAGATTGGTCCATAGGTCCCACAGGGATGAACAGCATGAGCTTCATAGTAGGACATTCCTTCTATAATGCAGAATTTGCGTGTCCAGATTCCAGCATTGGAGGGAAATCAAATGTCCCCAAGTCCCAGCCCCAATCTGGATAAAGTGTTAACTCTGAATGATTGCGATGGCTGTGTAAACTAATTTTCTTTGGATACTCCAGGTTTGCTCTGCAGCCTGCCAGGACAAACTTTTGGCTTGGTGACCCTCCTCTTTCCCCTGTGTGAAACCCCCTGTGCCATGCTGGCACAGTGTGTGCTGGAGCTGGGAACCAGATGAAAGTTAGCCCTGAAGAAGAATACTTGAAGAATACTTTGTTTTGGTCTGGATTGCTCCCAGGATTTGATTATGGTGGGGACATACAAGGAGGTATGTCAGGATGACAGAGGGGGAAGCAGGTTCCAGTACAGGGACAGGAATGCTCAGCAGAAACTGGAGTTGGGAACAGGATGCTAAGCAAGAAAACAAAGGATCAGCACTGTGCGAGAAACATCAGCCTCTGTGCCCAGCTGCTCTCTGGTCACCTCATCCCTTGCAGGAGAGAGAAGAATTGGGAAAGGGGAAGAAAGGGTGAGAGTAGAAACTCACCAATGGACTTTCCAAAGGACTTTCCACCCTGCTGGTGTAGCAACACCAAGGAAATACAGATGCAGTTTTGCAGACATCATTTTTGGTGGCAGCACTTTGATGGACCAGTCAGGTTGTGCTCCCTCTGTTGTGCTGGTGCAGCTCTTTGTGTGGTTGTGTTGTCAAACAGACCAGGAAACTGCTTTTAAAAAGCAGCACCCTCCCCTCCTCAGTTATTTTTACCCTGGCTCAGTTCCCAGACACAATTCACCTTGTCTCCACTGAGGTGCAACTGGAGGAAGAGTGCTGGAGTGGGAAAGTGTAGCCAGAAGCAGGGGAATAGGGGTCAGCCTAAATCCACTGTACCCCTCAAAAATGCCCATGGCCCAACACCTTGGGGAGAGTTTCCTTTCAGCAATCCCCGGCAGCTTGTTTGTCAGAATTAGAGAGATCAAAAAAAGAGGAAAGGAAGGTTGAATCCGTGCAGGCACGTGTAGCATTTGCATACTATTTTCCTCTGGAAAACATAAAAGGAAATCTGACAGTAATCATGTTAGAAATGCTCCCTGTTCCCCTCCCATTTAATCTAAGCTCTGTGTATGACACTGTCCCTGGCATGTAAGACGGCTCCAGCAGATCGCCGGGACACCGACGCTGCCTCCAGCAGCCGGGTGTTTCTGCTGAGGTCAGTGGAAACACTTTGACGGTTAAAGGTGCCCATGCCTAAATGATCTGTTAGGTCACAAGCTAATTTTAGGATGGAGAAGCACAGTTCCAAAAGAGAAAAATAGGTTAATAACACTGAAGTCATAGCAAATCTGTAGGAAACCTGGAATAGGTCCATAACTAGCAAATCTACAGTCCTCAAAGAAGATACCCTCACCTTTTCTTCTGTTTCCTTTTTCCTTTGATTTTGCTTGTGGATTGCGGTTCCTGTGGCTAAAAACAGGGGGAACTGAGGACTTCTACACTTAGAGATTAGTACCTGAATCTTATAGCAGCATCCAGGAGCCAAAACCATGCACTTATATCTTTCTATACAGGATTGCATTAGGGAGGTGTTTACTGTCTCAAAGTAAACAGTGCTGGTATGAACTCCCAAATTTTTCAGAGCCAAGGCACTGGATTCTGCTCATACAGAAGCACATCCCATGTTAGTCTCCTGAGGACAGGCACCTGCCATCTGAACTGAGCAGGGCTTATTTAGCTCCATTTGTAATGCAGGCATTGTGCATGAATAAAGGTTGCCACTGTTTTCCCATCTGCCAAAGTGCACCAGCTTCTCAGTTATAGGTGAGGAGAGTTTGTTATACAGAGGTGTAACTTCAGGTTTACTCTGAAAATTAAAATTCAAAGGTGATCCTCTCCAACCCTCAGTTCCACCTTAGGGGGGTCTTTTAGATTACAGGTATTTACTGAGGTATTTACCTCTAACCTAAGTCCTGCTTCAGGTACTGAAGTGCCTTTGTGGATCCCATTCGAAACCTTGCATTCCTGATTGGCTTAGTGGGCTTAGCAGACTGTGTTTTAGGAGTCTGTTGGACTTTTGATAAGATCGGGTCAAGGTTTTACAGACCTTTAGGAGCCCATAAGACCTTGACCCGACCTTATCAGTAAATTCAGGCAAGGTTTTGGATTCAGAATCCCCTTATCTTAAACCCAAACATTTATCCACTTTTTTCACTTACAATAATCGGTCTAACAAAAAAATAATACCTGTTCTGTCCTTGGACTGTCACAGCTGCAGCCCTTGTGTTTGTAAAAGCACTGTTAACAAGCCTGCAGTCAGGACCACACCAGTCTTGTCAGCTTTGTCCTCATGCTCCAAGGCTGGCTGCTGCCTCCCACGCACTCTGTATCTCACCAGCAGTTTGGCATCTCGGTTTTGGCTCTATTTCTCAGAAGTTGTGTGAGAGAAACCTGCCAAGAAACACCACTCAGCTGGACACAGCAGAAGCTTGAGAAACACAGTGTAGTGGTGAAACGCCAGGTCTGGATTCGGGAACCCACAGGATGGATGAGGAAATAACAGCAGCTGGACAACCAGCTTCTTTGTAAAATGGCTCCAATGGCAGCTGCTAGCTCCGGTGCTTTTAAAACAAAACTGAGCAGCAGAAGGCAACCAAGAGCTTAGGCATTTTCCTCTTGCTGGCCTCCTCTCACCTCTGAAGCACTTTCACTGAGGCTTAGGCAAGACCTGCAGTAGTTTCACTTCGAGCAGTGTTTTTTTAATCCCTTGGCAGCCTTTCCTTTCCTTGCCATGTCTAAGAATGGAAAGGAAACAAAGAGAAAAAAACCTTTCTCTGTAGTTGCAGGTATTGATAGTTCTGGGAGACACCTGGGCTGAGGACTGCACAAAACACATCAGAACATGGAAATACTGGACCAGGCACTCTTGTCACCCCTCCATGGTCAGGGCAGGGCTCCCTCGGGCAGCTCTCAGGCAGCAGCAGTTTGCTTTGCCTCTGCTTTCCCTGCAGCACTGACATGTCTTGGGTGGCTGCAGCCCATTTTCAACCATGATTCAGTGGAGAACAAAAAAGCTCTCAAGGGTAGGAAGTGGGCCTAAGGCTTCTTTGGAAGCAGGATTTAGTAATCCCAGTTGCCACCTTTAAAAATCAGTGCCCTTGGGCCCCAGCCAGCCCTCAGCTCTGTCAACATCTTTACTGCCAACTTTACTAACAGTCACACAAATGTAAATCTACTGTGAGAAGAGGATTAAGCCCATTCTGGTTTTATGGCCTATGAAATGTCTCCTGCCCTGCTGCCACTGTGCAGTGATACATAACACAGAATGGGGAATTCAGGCTGCTATTGTGTCTTCAGAATTTTAAAGGAAAAAATGTAATTCCAGAAACTTTACCAGCCAGCAAAGTGCATATGCAGACAAGGGTTTTTCTAAGTCAGAAGCTAAAAGCCTGTACCTTGCCAGATGCTGGTTGAAGTACATAATTTTTTTTTCTCAAAATAAGATTATCAACAGCAATTTTCCATGCATTCAAGTTCAGGATTTTGTCTGCAAGGGGATTAAAGCTCCGGCAAACATGAGCTTGCCTGAACACTGCCCTGCTCCATGTACTGCTCCCACTTGGGATGAGACCTGTGTAGGGGGCTGTGTAGGAACCCCACTAAAATGATTATTTCTTCACTGATGACTCAGTTGGCTGAGAATTACAAGGAGGACTGAGGGAATCATATTTATGGTTTCTAAAAAAATTCAGGTTGATGTGGATTCCTTACTCCCTTAGGCTGATATTTTTATACAAAAGGGGTTTTTTTAACTATAAAATTTATTATTGAATTTCAGCTCTTGGGCTGGGCATATATTTTGGTTCCAGGTTTCTACAGTCTCAGAGCTCTTAGCAAGATCTCAGTACCACTAAATACTTGTAATGATCACTAACAGAGTAACTCCACTGAGCTGTCAGCAGAAAAACAGCTGAGCTGAATACATATTTCAATTAAAGATGCAGAATTATGCGTATTTATGCACAAGCCTGAAAAGCAGATGATATTCAAAATGTACTTCGGGGCAGGAGAAACAATTAATTTTTCATTACTTTCAACATTTATCCAATTTATCTCTAGCTGGAAAGTCTCATTCATTCAGTCTTTATCTGTGTCAAGTTGCTGTTGAGTAAGATTTCGTGGGTGACTGTGACTATTTTGGTCACAGGGGATAGGTTGAGATTACAGTGAGATACTACACCGACCCTTGAAGGCTTTGCTGATGGCATTTGCCAAAATGGGAATCCATCTCCCCAGCCGACCCTCACATACATGCACTCAGCCTCTCTGCTTCATCTTTGCGTCCTCCTGATCAAGGTCTCTTGCAGATCAGAAAGAAAAGTGCCGTGTGAAGACAGACAGCAGTAACCCCTTGCTTTGGTATGTAGTGCTGTTTGTTTTGGCATTGCAGATATATTTAGTAAACTGTCATCTGTTATAATTTGTGTGGGGACAGATCCCTTATTTTGAGAGACAATCACTGTCCTGCATTGCCTGGAGTCCGTAAATTGCTCTGTCATTTACACACTGCTCTATTTTAAAAGCAGAGTTAGTGGACACATCCTCTCTCGTATCCCACCGTGAGGACCCTGAGCTCCCAAATGCTCATGCAGCAACACGGCAGGTTTTTAGCCAAGTCCTGTTTTCCTAAGCAAACAATGTGATATTTATTTACAAACAGTTTTCCTGAAACCAAGGGAAATGCATGTTAAATGAGCCACTCTTCTGTTTCTGACTGTGTGACACACTGTCCCTTGAAGTGTGGCCTCAGCTCCCCAGGGGTATCACCCTCCCTGTGACAGGCTCAGCTATTTTTGGCCATCAAGGCCCTGGTGTCAGGCACTGGGGGACCTTCTGCTCCACAGGACCATGTGTTCCAACAATCCCATTCTGTGCAGGCAGCCACCAGCCAAGGGTTGGTCCCAGTCACAGGTTTGTTTGTTCATCCTCTAACCACAGAGCAACACCTTACTTGAATTTGCAGAGGAAAAAAACCCTCAAGTTATTTTGTGTGTAGCCCAAATATCAGCAGTCACCCTCCCATCTCAAAGAAAAGGAAGGAAATGACAGCGGGAAGAGCCCATGCCAGCACAAAGCTGGGGCTAAATCACCAGGATTGGTGCAGCACTGCTGTCATTTCAGACTCTGCAGGGCCCTACAGGTGGGACCCCATGACCCCCTGGTCTCCTCACACCTCTCCACAACCTTGCAGCTCTTCCTCCCCACGCTGGGGATGTTGCACCCCATGTCAGGGTGAGCTCACCCACCACTAGGCCTGGAGACAAGCCCTGCTCAGAGACAGCTGGTCACACCTTCTACAGCCAGATTTGGGCTTCCTCAGCCTCAGAGGGCAGAAATAGCCCCTTGTTCCCTCTGCCAATCAGGGCTTCTCCTTTCATTATCACTCCTAAATTGCTCCTGATATGGGCTTCTTCTGTGCAAGTCCCAGATCTCGCTCAGATATGCACTAGAGACAGGGTCTTTGAGTGCTGCAGGGAGCTGAGCTGCCCCTTCCAGCTTTGAGCACCAGAGGAAGCTGCTGGACATCTCCCTGCTGCCATACAGTGAATCCCTGGCCTTTGTTCTGCAGAAATAAACTAAAACCTTTTTCCAAGTTTTAATTTCTAGAGAATGCCTACTGATACATAGGCTAGTGTAATACATTATCATGTACTGCTTGCATTGGAAAAAGCAAGATCAAAGGAAAACACCAAGGCACGGCAGAAGTTTTGTGATGATGGCAGTTCTTTCAGGAGTTGTTATTTTTAGGGTTTGCAGTGCCTAAAATCCAGGACTCTGCTGTGGCTAAGGGAAAAAAGGGGTAAGAAGAGTCTTTGCATGGCCCTGGAGGTGTCAGATTGTGCAGGATCTCATTCCTGGCAGAGGCAGGGAGAGGTTGGACATTTTCAAGCCTAAGGTGGTCAAACTGATGCTTGAGTGTCCTTGGGGTTTGGTGGGCAAGGAACAAAATGGTCTGGGTGAGCACCTGGAAGGAGACTGGAGCTGAGGAGTCCCTGGCAGAGCTGATGCTCATGCAGATGAGGACAAGGGCAAAGAGGGGTGGGGATGTGGGTGTGAAGAGCAGTGAAATCCTGGCAGGGCCAGGGCTCAGGTGGAGGATGGCTGATGCAGGACCAGGCTGCTTCTGCAAAAGGTGTTTCTGTCTTTTCCCCACCAACTCTAGCCAGGTGTCCTTCACATCTCCTCTGCATCAGACTGGCACTTGTGGGAATCATAAATCCCATCTTAAATGAGCTGATGGAGCTGCAGAGCAGTCCAGAAAAAGGCGTGTAGTTGGTTAGCAGTGGGCTGGCTGGAGCCATCATGGGGAGCCACAGCTGATGGATCAGGGAGAGCAGGCAGGGCACAGGCTGCAGCTTCTGGCAGCTCTGCCCACGTGGGTGAGCATGAGCCAGCATTTTGTTTGAGCTGATCTAAGTGGGGCAGTCACAGTAGGGTGATCCCATCCTGAGCTGCCTCAGCTGTACCCTCTCCTTCCATCCTGCACCAGGTTTAGTGATGAGAGGTCACCAGAGTGAGTCAGCTCAACTAGCAGATCAACAGAAAGCAGATCAACAGAAAGGAAATCTTTCTTTACAGGCCGTGTAGTCAAACACTGGAATGGGCTCCCTAGAGAGCCTGTTGATGCCCCCAGCCTGTCAATGTCTAAGAGGCACTCAGACAATGCCCTTAATAACATGCTGTAACTTCTGGTCAGGCAGTTGGATGAGATGTTCATTGTAGGTCCCTCCCAACTGAGAGATTCTGTTCTATTCTACTCTTCCATGGAGGCACTTCCTGGGATGCTTCCGATCAATCAGATCAGCTTACTGAACAATTCATCCCATGGACATGTCACCACTAGATACAATGCAAAGGCAGTAATCTTAAGCGTGTGATTTTGCGATGTGGCTGAGCCCATTTGCCTGCCCCAGCCCCTGAGGTGCATGCTCTGTCCCTGGTCCCCTCCCCATCACAGTCTGGCTGGGCAGGACTGAAGTGCTGGCACTGGTACCCACTGACCATGCAGCCACCTTGTCCTTCAGGGACCTGAACCAACCAGCAGCTCATTGCAAGACATAAAAATAGCTTCAAGCTGGGCTGGTTGAGCACCCTGGCAGACCGTGCCGGGAGCACCGAAGCGAGGGATCGGGGGAACTGGATGTGCTGGGGTTTGATGCACAGAGCTGTTCCCCAAAGCTGCCCCTCCAGTGTGACCTTGCAGCAGGAGCCGCGGGGCCAGCGGGAGGCAGGAACTGCTGCTCCCAAGCAGATGTGCAGTGAACTGTCCCCGTACAGCCTGATGCAGCAAGATGCAGCACAGGGCTCCAGATGTTTCACCAACCCGCAACAAAAAGCCAGGACAAGGTCTCTCCAGGCGATACAAACCAAGCTTGCAGGCAGATGTGCACAAGCAGACTGCATTTCTATAAAAGAACACAACTTTTGGGACAAAACTCAGCTCTTTCTAGTGCAAGGGAAGGTAAGCTGGGTGTGGGAGAGCATGTGCTTGCTGGAGCAATGAAACAACTCTTCTCCAAGTGCCTGATGGGCCCCCAAGAAACCCCTGCATGACACAAAAATGCTGTTATTCCACTATCACCATGGACTAAACCAAAAATGTAAATCTCTCTCAAGTTCAAAGTATTACTCCATGCTGTTTCAATAACAAAGTTCACTGCGTAATTTGGCTCCGTGCTCTTTATTCACTTCAGACAAGTCCAAAAATGAAATGGGATCAGGGTAAGAGGCCACAGCTGATGTTGCTCATAGCTGATGTTTAGTTTGTGCCATTAAACTTTCATTTTCGGTTCTATTAATCCTTTATTTTCATCACAACTTCGAAGATCCATTGTAATTACAATGTAATGAAAAAGCTGAATCCAGAGATGTAGCTGCAGAAGGGTAATTGCCTCCTGTGCTTTGTATTTAGAGGAGGTGATTAACTGTACATTTCAGGGACGGATTGAAGTGATGAATTTTAACAATGACAAAGTTCAACAATCAGGAAATCTTAATTTTAAAAATCTATCTGCTACTTTAAATTTCTTTTTGCAATGGTTCTCCGCAGTCATTTCAATTTTTAAAGAAAGATTAAGCTCAGAGACTGTTGGAATTAATTAGATGTGACTAACCAGGAGGGCACCTGTGGCTTTTACTTATTCAAGTGAGTCTCTATCTTATATGCATTTATTCAGCTTCCTAATTATATTTTAATAAAACTATTAGAAATGGTGAATAATTCTTTTTTAACATGATTATTTTTCTCTTAGTTCAGGTTGGGTTGCAACTGAATATACAAGTGCTTTAAAATTTGATTTTACTCTAAAAAATAACTGTCCTGAATACATACAGGAAATGACACATACCTTACACTTAAAAAAAAAAAAAAAAAAAAAAAAAAAAAAGCAAGCTGATTCATTAAATAAAGGAGCTTTTCCTGTAATTGGATTTGGAATTTTTTTTCTGGATTTCAAGAAGTGCTAGCTTTCACCCTCAGCCATCTTCCTCTCTCAGGCAAGAGGAAGAAAACAAGTTTTTGTGCTTTTTTCAGTAGTCACGGAGTTTCTCGAGCTGTCCCTAGCCAGGTAACTGAATAACTGGAAATCACAAATACTCTTTCTGCCCCAGCAGACCAGGCTCTTGTCGCATCCAGAACTCCGCCTGGTGCCAGCGCTGGCTGCTGGACCCTCCGACCTGGCAGAGCACCTGCGGGTCATATTCAATTATAAATAGCCCTATTTCCGGCAGAATAAATACAATTAACTCCAGTGACCGTAGCGGCCGTTCGGAGGGCAGTGCCAGGCACTGGGGTGGGCTCCCATCGGCGCCACAGATCCTTCTAACGCAGCCAAAAGCGTTGTGGTCCAGGTGCCGGCTGGCAGGGAGGTCTCCACCAGCCCCCTGGAAGCCTGGCTAAATGAGGGAGCCTCATTAGAGGCTTTTAATCAACCCCCGGTGATTTGCAGGAGGGACGCTGACATCTAGCGGGGAGTCCGCGTTACTCGGGCAGCCGGCAGAGAGTTTTTGGGAGAGGTTTTTGCCAGCAGGAATCACCACCACGATTGGAAAAGCACCAATAATGAACAGTCAGTATCAATGACTTATGTGGCCCCGAGTTTCTGGGACAGAGCTGATACTAGGCACTGAGACCAGCCCCGTTGTTTTTCACTCTGTTTTAAGCATCACGGTGACAAACCTTCTCAAACCAGCCTTAAAACTGAAGGGTTAAAGCAGCATAAGGAAGGGATCTTGCTGTCGATCTTAACTCTGTTTTGTACTACAACCTATTTTTTAGTACAGAGATTAATGTTGCTTGCTTACATAAACACTGAGCGGGGGCATGTGCTGGATATTGGTGCTCCACAATCATATCTGACAGTAACTGTGAAAACAAGAGAAATCAGAATTTTTATGTCTGTAGTCTGTGCCTCTCCCTCTGCTTCTAAAGGACAACTTGCCAACAAGTTGGATTAGATGTTAAAGGAGGAGGTATTTCCCTATGAAACTGAAAAGGCAATAGGCAGTTTCATAGCCCTGATTGATAAGAACAAAGATATCAAAAGGAATGATAAGCCTCCCACGGTTTAGAAACAGCTGTGAGATTACGGTGGGAGAGACCATGATGGGCTACCAGAAAAACCTGCTACCATAAGAACCAGCAAGGAGAGGCTGAAAAACTGTGCTTTTAAGGTTTATTTTGCTTTTTAAACTCAAAGTGGATGAGGTCTACCCATATGCATTCTGTTTGGAAAATGCTATTGCATGTCAGGACAAAGCCTTCAGACTTTGTAAAGGCTAAATTCCTCCAAGAGCTAACTTTTGTACAGGAAACCTGGAGACAGAGGCAGTTTCCAGGGGCTTCCCCAGGAGAGGGGCATCAAGGTAATACTGGCAGGGTTGCACAGGCCCACAAACCGCAGTTTTGATCATGAACGAGAAACATGTGAGAACTTTGCTTTTCCAGTTTTGAATTATAAGACCTGTAATCAAATAGGGCATATTCTCAGGCAATACGTAGAAAAGAATGTCTAATTTTCATTGACTTGAAGAAATTCCTCAAAAAGAAGGGATTCTTATGGCTGCAGAGAAAATTTACAAAACTTGACCTGGTTTTGGTAAAAGAAAAATGTTATCAGGACCTTAAACAGAGGGTTATACAGAGAGCTAAAGCATTCCTCAGTTTAGGCTTGTTCATTAAAACCTAACACTAGTAGAGAACTCTCTATTGTTCAGGATCGCTGTAGTGCCCAGCCTAAATTTCAAGGTAAATCCTTGACTTGTGTTTTCTGCTCTGGGAGGGTATTAAATAGGCAATAGAGCTGCTCCCCAAATACAGGGTCTTGTGTCACACAGTATCCCTTTCAGCTGTTGAAGAAAACTTACAGAGACCCTGCAAGATTTCCTGCTGGACTTGGCCAGAATTGCAGCACTTGGATGCAGAGGGATGCTGAATCTCTCATCCACACACCACAGATGCCCGTGGAAACACTGGAAAGCAGGAGTGCTTTTCTGAAGTGATTTCCACTGTGGTAACTTCTGTCAAAGCAAAGTGTCTTCTCGAGCAGTTCCCAGTATCCCAAGTTATCGTGGTCATACAATGGTATTTTACTCATTATGTTTAACTACTTTTTTTCTCTCTCTTTTGTTTGCCTTTGCAGTTTGGAGCTTTGTTAAAGCTTTATTGGGACCCTAAATTGAAACTCGGCAAAGCTACTCACAGACAAAGCAAGGCTGCAGCTGCAGAGAACAAACAGTAATCCCTGCCAGCACCGAGCTGTGTTTGCTCAGTAAAGTGGACTACATGGAAACAGTGATGTGTATTAAACAGGCAATCACGTCTGCACTTGGCTGCCTGGGAGGATTCTCTTCCAGTCTTCAATGCCAGATCTGGAGACTGGAAACCAATTCCCAGCAGTGCCTCTTTGGCCAGACAGTATCAGTATTACAGACCCACCATACATGCTTATGTATTTACTTTCTCTTTTGAAACACCCAGACAAGACACACCAGCATCAGACTGAGGGCTCGTGGACAACAACACTGTGCTCTGGCTAACGTGAGTAGGGAGGTGAGAAAGCTGCTGTCACATTATGTGTGCCAGCTCATGTCACATCTCACCACTCTGCCACTGGTGATACAATTGATTTGAACAGGCTCATGTGTGACCTTGTAAAACTCCCCACAAAACATGAGGGATGTGATGCAAAAGTGAACTTTGAAGATAGGCAGAACTTACACTTAAAAAAAAAAAAAGAAAGAAACTGACTCATTTCATTAAATAATGGGGAGAACAATTGGACTGTGGAAGGGCAGCAAAGATTGTAACAGCTTGGTGTAAGAAGTTTGGAGTCATTTCTCCTGCACCTTGAATTGTTTAGTGTAGGCTGTTACATTTTTACTGATTGCATTTTTTGGTGATAGAGGCAGAAAATGCATTTCAATGAAGGATCTGCACTAGGGGAGATTAAGGAATCTGGGCATACCAGGAAAAGCTACTGCAGAAATTTCATCAGAGACAATTGCTCATGAAATTTCCAAGTTTCTCTTTACCAGCACCAAAGTCAATGAAGTACAAACCAGAGAGACTTCCCAAAGTCTTTCAAAAGTCTTTATTAAACCTTGGAAATGGGAGACAGGTGAGACTGCCCTGCCTGGAAAGAGACCTACTTAAGGCTATCAGCATTGGGTGAGACTTCCTGCTTGACTGTGGTGCCCATGTAGATGAGACTTCCTTGTGAACCCCACAATGTGGGAAAGAGCATCAAGTAGTTGGACTGAATGTGCCCCCAGTAGCTGAGGCTTTCCGGGGAGCAGAGGACCTGCTGCACCTGTGTACAGCACAGCATGCAGGTTCTAGAGTTGAGCAGGATGTCCTGACCTGTGGGAAGTGCTCATGGAGACAGTCCATCAAAATGTCATCTGCTGCACCTTTGGAAATCTTTACCAAACAGAGAGGACTTAACCAGAGAAAAGCAGTGCATACGTGGCAGCCTCGAGTCCACCTATAAATTCCAGCGCTGTCTGGCATTCTGGCACAACCCCCACACTCAATCACTCAAATTAGCCTCCTGTTAGATTTGATTAGCATGGAGAGCCCAGTATAAGTGTCCTGGGAGGCCTATGTGTGCCTTATCACACAGAGGTTTCTCTTTATCTTCACCTGGAAAGCTGACTGATTTACTCCAAGCTATGTGTAATGTTTGTGCACATAGTCTGGGAATGCTGCTCCTCACAACCCTACACATGGGGCACATTTCCAAAATTTCCTTCCCAGATCCCTTTTACTTTTTGCCACACTGGCACATTTCTATCCCCCTGGTTTAGGTTTCTCTTCGCTCACACTGCGCCTGCCTCAAGGGTGCCTAAAAGGCTGATGGTGGCCAAATGCTGCAAAAATAAATAAATTGGTGTCTTCAGACCAACACCCCATGGCTTGGAGCAGATCTCACATGGCAGTTGTTGGGTTGGTTGTCCGTGCTCCCTACTCCCACATCCTGACCTCCCTGGCTACCAAGCTCCATGTCCACTGGGGCAATGCTGGTACTGGCAGATATTTTCCTACATGTCTTCACTCCTCTTCTAGCGCAGCAGATGCAGATCTGTCAGTTCACATTCATAAATGCTGTGATTTATTTGATGCACAGATCGGCACATTCACGCATTTACTACTGGCAGTAAACCTCAGGCCTAGCGTGTATTTGCAGATGCATTTATGTAATTAAACATTTAGGGGTAATTACTCTAATTGCCTAGCTTGACTTGTTAGGCCTCCCATTCTGAAGATGAAATTAATTTACCTAAAGATGCCTCATTTTCACAATCCCCTTTATTCATATCTGTCCCTTATACAGCTGAGGGCTTTGCCATGTCCTCCTTCCCTTACATTAGAGGTAGGCAGTGACTAAAGGCTGCTTGATTCCCACAGCTGGATGCACGTGTTACAGGGGGGCTGCAGTCAGGAGTGTTCTGGTGTGTTTGCTTGCACAGTCCCACAGCTTCCAGTAGCTGTCTAACCCAGCCGTAGCCTGGCATGGTCACCCCCCTCTCCCTCCACTCAAAAACTAGCACAGGCTGAAGAGACCTGTGAGGCCTGGCTCTGCAATGTGGGTATCTGCATCCGTGGAGGAGCTAATCCCTCGTGTCTGCAGAACTCCCTGGCCCTTGTGTTCACAGATGAATCTGCAAATGAGAGAACACCCTGCTTTCAGCACAAAGCGGTAAAGACCTTGGCGTTATAAAACCCAAACCTCCACATATGGGCTGTGACTTCAAATTTTGACTATTTAGATAAGAGCATGCTGCCTGTTCTATTACTCTTTACTCAGGCTCAGGTTTAATCACTGTGTGCCAAAGGGAGATATGCCTTCATCCGTGCAATAACTGTGCTGCTTGCACTGAGCTGAAGGGTCCTGAAGGAATGGAGCTGTTGTAATCATCCCCCAGCACTCAGCCTTTCTGAAGAGATAGACTTTCATATGTTGATCATGTAGTGCCCCGATCAGCCCTACCCAGCAGCCTTTTGCTGGAAGGTCAATTTTTGTTTTCCCAGATTGGATGGCTTTCCCAACTCTTTTCAGCACATGTAGAAATTATTCTTAGAAAAATCACCAGTGGGACCCAGAGCAGAGATGTGGATAACCAGTCCTTAGATCTGCAAATGTACTGAC
This sequence comes from Platysteira castanea, assembly GCA_013397175.1. Lineage (NCBI taxonomy): Eukaryota > Metazoa > Chordata > Aves > Passeriformes > Platysteira > Platysteira castanea. Next base: position 258,396 of record VYXC01013160.1, read on the forward strand.
TTGTTGTGCCTCAAAGCTACGACATAATGAAAATTAAAATAAGTAGTACAGATGGATGTTCTCTTTATAGCCTTTCTTCTCTTTCTGGGCTCTGGGCAGCTGGGCTTATAGCAACTCCTACATTTATTTGGACAAGTAGAAAGAAAAACTGGGCAAACTCATTAATCCTCTTTTAATTCTCTGAAATAGCTCTTAATGAGATGTTATTGTCTACACAGCATATATAAAACAGGCAACAATCCAACACAAAGTTTCATGGTGCTGTCCTTTGGAAAATTTATTTAATTTGCATGTGGGTTTCATGCAACCATAACACACATTCCAGACTCCCACGAATAATAGCAAATACCCTTTATAACATGCCAGGGCACGGTGTCCCAGCATGAGAACAAACCTTTCCTTGGAATTCAGAGGTACCTGCTCCCGCCTGGCACCATGTCCCCGTACCACTAGGTGGCTTTTCCACCTCGTAGTTTCTACCTCTTCCTCCAAAGTCACTACAAGTACAGCGAATCTGCTCCTAAGTGCAACCATCAAACCGGTGGAAAAAAGAGAACAAAGCTAAGGCATCCTTCAGAAGATGAACTTTTAATTTCCCGCACTGAAATCTTAACCAATCCCTTATCTGTCCTTCTAGTGCTTTGTTTTGAGTTAGTTACAGCTGGCTTATTCCCAGATTTTGGGTATCATAAGGAATCTGCTTAGATACAATTCTGTACAGCTATGGAACTTCACAAAATAGTGCACATGTAGAATTTTATAATAGTCATTTTTGTAATTCATTAGCATAAACCAGTTAGTAACCGAGAATCAGGATGTGTGTTTGTTAATGTAACGCGTTGCCACACCACGTTCTCAGAAGAGTAAATCCAGCTTTTTCTTCTTACACATTTTACTCCTTTTTTTAACTTAACCATGTTAACTACAGATCTTTGCTCACACTTAAACACTGCAAAAATCTGGCTATGGATAGTATCTTCTTCAAGTAGCACTCAGTGTCTGAAGTTTTCTCCAAAAAGAAAAGCCCTGAGGGGCTCATTGACTGGAACACAGAATAGTGTGGGGGGAAGAATGAGGGTTGCAAATCCACAGTTTAAAAAAATAAATACAACACCCCCCTGCCTCTCCCCCCCAGTTTTTTGTTTAAGTTTGGCCAGATTGAACAGCATGTATTTTACTGGAAGCACGATGCAGCTGAGTTAGGTAGACACAGACCTAAGAGATGTTAGAATTCCAGCAGATGAACTCAAGATTTGCATTTTTCATTCATTTCAGACATTTTTTTCCTTTCACATATTTAACTCCTGTTTTCTGTTACAAAAATGGTCATATATTCACTGGAGAGAAACCATGGAGCCGTCTCCTGACAAGTGCCTTTCAGTGGTGTGAAAAATTGCATCAACAGCTCTTTCAGGTAGAACACATGGAATTTACAGGTAAATTTCAGAAGGGGGGCTAACCCTGCAACTAATTTAATACACATCAGGTAAGATTTCAGAGAGGAAAGTCACTATTTGATGAAAAGGCTGGAGAAGGCTCCTGCTTTGGGAAACAGCAGAGAATCTCATTTGGAATACCTGTGTAAAAGCTGGTTTCTATCTCCAGATATTCAGCAAAGACAGACCCAGGCAGGCAAGAGGTTGAGAAAAACACACATGAAGTTGCTCTGCACTGGTGCAGCACTGCATGCTCTTGGTTGCCATTCCTGATTTGTGCTGTTTGGATCCATGTCTCAACACTGATTGTAGCAGTCAGTTTTTTACATCAGCAGGTTTTCAACATGCAGCTTTCCCAGAGGCCCTGGATTTCTGAGGGAAGGAGAAGATCGTAGTTAAATTTATTGGAGCAAACTGATGCTGGGTAATGTGTCCGTGGAGACACAATAAAGAGGCTCTGACACCTGCCAGGTTCGGCAGAAAGAAGCAAATGACGTCAGTTTATTGACACTACATTATTCTTATACACATTCCAATACTACAAGGGATTGGATAGCATGTCACTTCCTTCTCCATCTTCACTGGAGAAGAAAGGTGCCCATCCAAGTGGTCTTATCACAAAAGGAATGAAAACCAGAAAATACCGTTAAGTAAACATCGGCTCTATTTACATAAAACTGTGTGAGAAAATATCTGACTCCAAGGTTAAAAACAGAAGGCTTATAGTAAACAAGGCGACAGGTAAAAGCTGTGCCAGGGGAGATTCAAGCTGGACATCAGGAGGAATTTCTTAATAGAAAGGGTTGTTAGGCATTGGAATGGGCTGCCCAAAGAAATGGTGGAGCCACCATCCCCTGGAGGCGTTCAGGAAACAACTGGGACATGGCACTTGGAGTCATAGCTTAGTTGACAAGGTGGTGTTTGGCCAAAGGTTGAACTCAGTGATCTTGGAGGTCTTTTACACCCTAAATGATTCTGTGACTCTGCAGTAATATAACTGAATAAATAAAGCAATTAAGAATACATGATGTTTTTTATTATACAAGCACCTTTCAAGCTGCCTTTATACAGCATAAGTGTCCATGGTATAATCCACTACAAACCATGTTATCAGAGTAGCCTGGTGCTGATTCAAAGTCAATATACTCTGCTCCCAGGGGCTTTTCTGCTGGAGCTTGGCACCACATGGATGCAGGCACACAGCTTTAGGTGGGCATAGAGCACAGGCAAGAGCCAACTGTGGTATCTCAGTGTAGGTGTATGTCCAGGCTATCTGTAGGTTACAATTATCCTAATCAAAATTAAGTTTTGACTTTTCATGCTCAGACAGATGCATCATGATCTGTGCTTTTGCTTTGTCCTGGCACAGCTTGAACTTGTGAGTGCTGTGTTTCCTGGCCAGTGAGTGCCTCAATTTGTGGCTTCACTTGCTGAAAGGCACTGGACGAGTGGTAAACCTCTGAACAACCTCTGATCTCTTGGCTGTCCCTCAAGCTGTATTATCTCTGCAAACATGCACTTCCCTTAATCTCTATATAATGTTCTCCCAGACAGAGGAATTAAAAACCAGTTCCATGTCTTTTCCTTAGCTTCTTTCAGCTAAGCATTCTGCAGCCTCCCTCCTTGTGCCAACAGTCTGTAAATTTTATCCTGTGATTTTATTTTTTGTACACAAAGTCTTTACTACTCTGTCAACTCTGCTCTTTCTACTGAATGTTTTTCAGGTGAAATGCTCTCTTGCCCCCTCTTCACCTCATGGAGATTATTCATGTGGCTGAAGAGTCCTTGTGGAAGCAAGCTCTGATCCCAGTTCTGCATGGTTTTCAAACACTCCCCTCCATGAACGTCTCTCATCTCTTCATATCTCTCTGTGCCCACAGGCTGGAGCAGACAGCTGTGGTGCATGAGCAGTGAGAGGTGAAGTCTGTGCTGGAGCTGTTTCCTGACGTTCTGAGGTCTGGATGCACAAAGGGATTTCAGCAGGATGGCTCTCAGCAAGGGCAAGCACTGGCAGAGGGGGCAGCACCCGGATGGGGATATCAAAGTGACAGCCCAGGGCTGCTCTGGGACACAGCTGGACACCTCTCCTAGCCTTGCCCAGCCTCCAGGGCCAGAGCCACCTCCTGCCCACAAGGGCCCTGCCCTTCTTCCACTCCTTGGAAATGCTCACTACAAAAGTCGTGGGTCATGGGAGGATGCGATATGCTTTCCACAGAGCTGGTATTTCTGTTAGGTCTTCCTCCTCAAAGCTTTTCTCTTGTCATCATCAGGATCATAATCTTTGTTTTTAAGCCTTTGTTAGTTCTGTGCTAATCATGGGACACGTGTGCTGTGCTGTGATGCCGTTACTGTTCTGCTGTACTTTGACATCCATTTTCCATCACAACAAAGAAATATTGTTATAATCCAGTATTCCCAATTATTTTGACTGTGGTTAGACCACACAGGGAATAATGTGCAAACAGCTTTTTCAAAGTATCAATTCTATTTTTTCAAGGACTGTACGGGCAGTTTATACCTTATATTTTAACTGCTTGTGGTAAAGAAACATCAGTGGATTCAATGTAATAATATTTTTCTAAGTGAGTGCCAAAGATCCTGCATCTGAAATGCTACATGGAAATTATTCACAAAAAGCAGGTTTTCACTGCATTGATAACAACTTTTTTGGCACTTTCAACCAGTTGATTTACAAAGGAAATCAGTCTCCTTATTTCACTGTGACTGGTACAGAAGCACAGAGAAGGAAAAGGACTTGATAAGGTTTATTCTTTCTAACAACATGATTGCTTGCAGAGGGGTTAAAGACTTCTGGCTCCTCTTGACTTTATTTGGAGTTAAGAGGGCCTTGGGGGCTTATTGAAAAACTATCAACATTCACCTAAATAATTTCTTTACATTTCAATCTACTTATTATCTTTACAGGGAGTATTTCAACACTAAGAAAGGAAGCTGCATCTTAATTCTATTAGCAGTAGGCCCATAGGCTTCTCAAAACTAATTCCAAACATTTTATGACCTTGTCAAGATTCAAATATGTTCAACTTGCAGCACTGAGTGCCTTCCCTGCGACTTCAAAGGAATGTATGAGCACGATGCATAAAGATAATCCCTTGCAGAATCACAGCACTGGTCAGTATCTCTACTGGAAATTAAACACTTCATGGTGGGGTATTACAAAGAGGTATTATTTTGTAATGACACACTTGGGAGAATAGTGTGACTGCCTTTAATTTGGAGATCATTTCATGCTGCAAACCTACACACACTGCCTTGTAAGAAATACCCCTTAAAGTAAAAGGTAGCATTTTTTAAGATCTTTCTTTAAGTGCCACCCAGGTTCATGCACACAGGCCTCCTCCATCTCTGTGTGAAAAGAGCAGTTATATTAGCAACTGTATGTGGCCAAAAAAGCTGCTGAAACCAGAAGGCTATAAATGACTATTTACACAGACCTTTTAGACTCCAGATTTTAAACCTTTTAAGCCAAAATATATAACTCAAGCCAGACTTGCTGAAGGCATGGCTCAGGTTCAGTGAGACAGATCATAAAACTTAGACAGGCTTACACAGAATCTGATCTGAGTTTCAGATTTGTAATTTATGCTGGTTTGAGGTTTTCTTGCAAGTATTTTGCATGCCCTAACAAATTCAATTGCATTTTAGTTTTTACAGTGTCGGGGGTGTTTGAGCACCAACACACTCTTCAATCCTGCTCCAAGGGGTTTGGCGCCCATGTTCAGGGCCAGCTCTGTAACCTGGGACAAGACTGCAGGGAAAAGAGCTGTGAGAAGTCTCCTCCAGGCTGGGATTTGCCTGGCCTTGTGCCTGATCCTGCCCTGACCTCCTTGACTTGCCTTCCTGGCTTGAGCACTGCCCTTCCTCCCTGCTGTGGCTTTGCACAGCTGTCATTGGGCCGCAGCTGATTCCAGCTGGTGTCACCAGGGCTGCTCTGCTCACCTTGCTGGGGTGCTGTGAGACTGTGCCCCAACAGACACTGAGCTCATAATAAGAGTCTGATATGTGGCTTTTCCAAACACTGGTTTCATAAATAAAAACAGCTTGTTAAATTACAGGAAAAATCTTACAATGTCTTCACTAAAAGTCTTGCAGGCACTTGTCTTATAGTTAAACAAAAGGGTCTAACACTTAAGTGAAGTTCTATTTGCCAAGATTTCACTGGACATGGTATGCAATAGCAGCATGATGATGATGAACAATCTCTTGCAACATTTAGATGTGATTTCCTTCTGGACACGGAAGTCCTGGTCCCATTTTAGTGAGGGTTTTGTTGGAGGGTAGTCATTTTGTTAGGCAAAGAAGGTGTTCTTATTACACCTGAAATATGTCTGTTAGTCATTGCTACACCATGTTTGCCTTGTTCTCCACATTATTCTTTGGATAGGTTGCTACTGGCATGAATGCCAAATCTTGCAGACTCAGAGGCTGGAAATTTCTCTAGGACAGAAAGGTAAGCTGTATTTACACACTGGATAATATGCAGAAACCTATGATTGTATCTATGAAGCTTTAAGTTTACTTAGGCTTTGTTTATGATTTGGTTTTGTAAATTATATTGGATAATTATTGTCTACTCATCCAAGGACATGGTATGTTCTCAAGCAACTGTGTCACCCTGTGTCTCCAGTTTCTTAACGAAGTCCAAGTTCATAAAGAAAAATGAGGAAGAGTCCTGTCCTATGTAGGACTTACAAACCATATCCAAGAAAGAAATGACTTTACTAAGGGAGTGATTCTGTCTGGTGCTTTTTTTTTTTCTGTAACAAATCCAGTTTTGCTCGTTATTGGCATTGTCAGGAGCCTGCCAGTGCTTTTCTTCAGCTGGCACTTAAAGGGTGAGAAAAATATGAAATATAGTAGCATGACCCTGGTACTATCATATGACCAGAAGTGTGAACACTCCACTGGTGCTGCTGGTAGGATTAAAGAGTAGGACAGAAGTGGTTGTATAGCTTGTGGCTGCAGAAACTCTGCCAGACACCCTATGTACACAAAGCCAAAGGGACTTTTAAGAGTTCTGACTGCACATGTGGGTGAAGTATCATCCAAATGCAGGGGAGAAGACAGACAGAGCTAATGAGAATAAGGCATAATAAAAAAGGTGTATGGGCACACATACACATCAGAGGGGGACAGCATCACAGCCAGAAGGTAAAATCAGATTCCAGAAAATGAGCACTTCCAGCCTAGACAAAATAGGATAAAACCATCTGCTTAGCCAGAGAACCTGCAAATTTTAAGACAGTGTGAGTGTGACAGCTCCAGCCCTTCATGAATAGTGTTTTATCTTCCTTTGTTGTCTAGCTAAGCTGGTTAGAAAAGTCCCTTCATCAGCAGGATATAGTTTCTAGCACAATATATGTGCAAAACTACACGATCCTTAGAATGCCTAGGTCCTAAACTGATGAACCTACATTGCAAGTTCCTCCAGTCTTGTTATAAACACCTTTTTTTTTTTCCTAAAAGATGGTGGTCAAAAAGTTACACCGTTTCCTACTGCCTCCAAAATTAACAACTTCTTTAAAAAATGCTTCTCCTACTATTTATCCTTTTTTATTGGTTTCTTTTCAGGAGCTGCAGCAGATCACGAGGGCGCTATCAGAAGGCATACAGGCAAACAAACCAAGCTGCTGCATCCTCAAGTTGTGCTTCAAGCATGGTTGCTCCACAGCTCTGTGAATCAGCAGTCTTGTGTTCTTGGCCAGTTTCCATCATTTACATATCCTGACTCCAAACCTACAGCTGCATGACTTGTTTGCACGACTAATTTCACTGAACTCCAAGGGCAGGACTTTGGGGGCCTCCAATTGCAGCTCCCAGTACCCCTGGATTCAGGTCACCTAATCAAGAGCCTCTGCTCCCTCCACAGCCAAAGCAGTTAAACTCCATCAAATGTGGATCTCCTACATCCCAATCACCAAACTACTTGTAATGCTAGGTCTCCTTCTATTCCTCTGATAGAGGATGTAAAATCAGGAGGAGGGATGGAGGACACAATGCCCTGGATTATGCCATAACCTGGCGGCTACAGCAGCCTTCTGAGTCATGAGTGGGTTGCATCCTATCAGGCTAAGATGAAACTGAATTGAGATTTCCCACTCCCTAGCTGACTACATTTATTAAGATATTACGGGAAGGAAGCTCTGCTGCTTCTCTTCCCTAGCCCTTTTCACAGAAGCCTGTGGTTTTTCTGTGAATGGCACTGGCTCAGTGCTACAAGGCTCTGAGTGCGCACGGCCGAGTCGGCTCCTCCAGGGATTCAGGTGGAATACAGTCATGCCTTTGCTGTGTTCCTGAATCAGGCTGAGGGCCTGGCCCTACTGGTCACTGACACCTGTGCCGGCATGGGCAGCCCAGTTCAGTAATCTAGGGAACTGCCAGGACAGTTGGAGGTAGCAATTTTTACATACCTCTAGGTTCAAGCAGCTGCCACAGCAGAAAATAGTTTACCTGATAGGTATCTAGAAGATAGGTAGTTTTCTTGAACCTGGCCAGGTGAATCCACCTGAGTCCCATTTCTGGTGCCCAAAGTAAATATTGTAGAATTTATCCATCCTGACAGTGCATTTATTTAATGATTCGGGTGTTTGAGGGCAAGTCACATAACCCTATGTATTTTAACCCACCACCCCAAACACTTTAATTACTTACTTCATAATGATATTTTAAGGGTTAATTTACATTTGAGGAAATGGTTCAGGGTCCCCAGGGAAATGGTCACAGCACCAAACCTGCTGGAGTTCAAGAAGTGTTTGGACAACGCTCTCAGGCCCACGGTGTGGGGTGTCCTGTGCAGGGCAAGAGTTGGACCTTGATGATCCTTGTGGGTTCCTTCCAACTCAGAATATTCTGTGATTCTGTGAAATATCACAGACACACATAATTCTGAGCACTTTCTGCATAATTAAAAAGAGCAGCAAGTGTTACCCTGAGAGCGAGAGCCGGCAGAACCACCGGCTACATCCCGAATACTTGTCATACAGGTTCTGAATCGCCCTGGGATGCACGGGTTGCATTACCTGAAAAAGGGTGCAGCAGTAAGGCAGGCAAGTTGTGCTGAGTATCACCATGTGTGCTGAGCACACCTGGCCTTTTCCTGAGAACCACCCCAGGACTGGGAGTATGTACCACTCCAGACATGGAAGGCTGATGGAGGTGGATCACTGGCGTTTTCAGCATATTGGAAAAAAATGGCTCTTGGTGATGTCCTGGTTGTTCTCAATTCACCTACAACAAACAGGACCATAATGAGAGTGAATTAATATTGGCTATCACATTGTCAAAAGGGTTTAGAAATGTCCTTCCCTGGCAAGACCTCTGACCATTTGGCATTTATATCAAAAGTGGGCATCCTATTCTGTAAAAAAGGGGCATCTACCCAATTATTTATAAAAGTAATCACAACTGACTACCATCAGTAGATCCTGTATTGCACTCATTTCAAGGTATGTCCCTTTTAGTCCTGCCTGAGGTATGAGATGGAGTTTCAGAGCCATCCTCACGCTTGGTTTGTTATCAGCCAACTCCAAACAGCTCTTTCATCTGTCTGTAGATCTCCTGGTCTGTTTGTAAAGGTATCTCCCTTTTCCAGTGAATGATTCTATGAATTATGAACAGATTCCCCAAACTATGGCTTCTTTTCCCTCTCTAATAAAATAAAATGAATAAATGCTGTCAGAAAGAACCCTAGGGAAGCTTTCACTCCTCCTACTCGAGGAATGAATAACTTGACACACCCTTGAACATGAATCTGCTCCATTTCATAATCTTGGAAATGTGAAATCTTCCAAGAAAAAAAGTCCAGAAATGACTAAAACACACATCTGTGCATGCAAAGGCAAATTCCCCTCCGCTGTACATCTTATACTTTGCATCCTGATTCTCTCAGCGTATCAAATCCGTCTTCCCTAGGGATTTATTTAGCACATCTATGCCTTGCCTAGTTACCTACACATGAACTTTTGAGCCTGATGGGAAGATTTGAACATGCTCCTCCCTTTTCTGTCATAGGATGCCACGTGGGGAACTCTGCTCCTGCTCTTGAGGTTGATTCCCATGAATTCCTTCCCATTCTTGTGGTGTGGTGTGCATCCCTTTGATGAGTCTGAGGAATCAGGATGGCTCTAGTTTCTAGAAAATAAGCCCTTTTTTATTGGTTTTTTTCCCCATAAAGCTGTAATTCCTAGGATGTAATCACCTTTCATGGTGCCCTCCCAACTCTGTGATGCCCTATGGAGAGAGTTGTTTTCATCCTTGGCCTGGGGATAAGGCCTTTGAACTGTCCCATCAGTGAGCAGGTTCTGCTCCCAGGGAAGCAGGAGAGGGATCCCTGCTGCTTTCAGCATGCTCCAACAAGAATCTTCCTGCTCCCAGGAGTTCTCAGCAGCTGTTTGCCCCTGCAGCACAGTTGGCTTTCAGACACGGATGTAACTGCCACTCCTGCACACCAGATTCGGCCCAACGTGCAGCAATTGCAGTTGATGCGAGTCAGCGTGAAAGAACTTACTCCTTTCTTAAAGGACAAGTATCTTTAAGGGATCTCCAGAAATTACAGGGATAAAAAGGCTGAAATTATGGCACAACCACCAGAGTCCTGATGATGTGTGGAAGAGGGAACCTTCTAATTCTGGGCTCCAGGTTGTTGAAGGGCTGTGCACAAGTTTTGGTTGTTTGGGGTTTTTTAATTCTACTCCTCCTCTGCTGTCTTGCTAGTAATAAAATATAGCTGTAAAATAATGCAGTGATGGCACCCAAACACAGGCAGACACAAGTTAGCAACTTGCCCCTTCCACAGAAAAATGCTGTGGATAATAAAGGAAAGCATGGGAATGAAAGCACAGTCAGTTATCCCAAGTGAAAACAAGCAATTCTACAATTTAATCTCTGGTAGCAAGAGTGAAGAGACGACTTCCAGAAATAAGTGTTTCACACCCACATCTAGGTATTATTACCCACAACTAGGTATTATTAGCTCAAACTTTAGAAAAAGGAGGAATCTAAACCTCCTCCTCTTTTTTTTTTTTTTTTTAATTTTTCTTTTTCTTATTTTGTGTTTCTGAAAAAGAGCAAACATACTCCACCCACCTACAAAGCAATCAGTGTCTCCCCTGCCTTCCCAAATTTAACTACTTTCCATTCCAAATCCTGGGATGTGGAGGCAAAAAGACCAAGAGTTTATAGTTGCTCTAGGATTTGTTAGTCTCCTTGAGAAACCACACGGGGGGAAAAAAACCAATTTCCATTTTCTCACCACATAGTCAGCAGATCACTGAATTAAAAATTTAAAATTACAGGAACATGGGAAAATGGAAGAAATGGAAGTATAATGAAACTGTTACCAAATCAGTATCTCTTTCCCAGTAGTAAAATTAAGGGGGTGGTAATCACATGTTCCACTCCCTCGCAGAGCTGTTCTGACGAGTTGCCAATTAAGAACTGTAAGAGACTAAGATAAGTGTATTTTAAGATAACATTGAAAATGGAATAATCTCATTTTTAACACAATAGAAACACTCCTTAAATAATGACACCTTATCTGAATTGTGTTTGAAATGGCACGTGACAAGGTTAAATACACGGATTTAAGTTCCCAGAAGAATGAAAGGACTATAACAACTGCATTCCTAGAACAACTTTACAGAGGAGACCCCATCTCTGCAGTCCCTTTTATTACTTATTTTCAACTTTTTTATTCTTATTTGCTGTAACGAATCACACCATTGCACACCTGGCATCTGCACACAACCACCTAGTCACTTAAATTCTGTGACTTTCCCAGATTATGTGCCAATACAGACATGCAGAGAAAAAAAAAGAAAAACCAACCCAAGCAGCTGGGCAGACTCCGGAATGATGGGCACACTTGGCTCTCATCTAAATGAGGCAGCAGTATAATAAGAAATACGTCTTGTGACATGAGGACACGTGCTGCTGTGCCACTCTGGGCTAAAATAGCAACCAAAGCCAGCTGATTCCACTCCCTGGAAAATCCAAGCTTGTAACTCTGAGGCAAAACAGCCACCATTCAAACAAAGCCTGTGCTTTCTGCTTTTGTTGCTCATGGTCCTATTGCTAAGGTAATGTTATTTGGGCCTTCATCATTCAGTTTATCCGGTCTGACAAAGGACCAGATTTCTGAGGTACCCAGTGACCTCTCCCTATCGTACCCAAACGCCAAAGCACTATGTGTGCGCAATTTAACAGATTAATGAAGTAAACAATACAGGCAAAGTGTTATAAAACCAACAACAACATGAAAAAAAGGCTTTCTTACATACAGAACTTTGAGCGGTATCCTGCAGAAATGATTGCATAACCAGGCTAAATTGAAATCAGGGGATTGAATCTTTTATTGCAATGGTAAAGTTTTTAGCATAGCAATTAGAAAACCAACAACAAAAAATAGAAACAAGAAGCAAGCCTTATTCTTTCCAAACTACTGTATTTTTTTTAATCCATGCAGAATGACATAGTTGTTACACCTTATCTAAAAGAAGTGGTACACTGGCTCATTATATAAATTTTTACTAAAGACAGCTAAATTCCTTAAAGTTCCATTGAAAAAGCTGTTGCTGGGATTCATGAGTAGTGACTTGTACAGAGATAAGCAACATTTTAATACCTTAAATGGCTTACTAAGAAAAGTACTGTGCAGGACTCAGCAACAACCAAGTACAGCCTAAGTGAGCTGAAAATCCTTCAGTCTGTTCTTTCTCCTACTCCTGTAGTGGGACATTAGCACTTGTTCAGCTCCTTCACTGAGCTATTGCAATAGCTCATACTCAAGAACAAATTAAAACACTCCCAGGCTTTTTTTCTTGCTTAGAGCAATAAGCATTAATTAGAAATAAAATACGTTTTACCTTATTCTCTCATGTATTTTTCAAGACTAATAATAAACCTTATAATAAATACATTCTTGACTTCTCAAATCTGGGCACTCAACTCACCAGTTTCTTTAAAAATTAATAATAAACCTGATATGGTTAGCACATTTTATTCGCTGACATTCAAAAATCATCTAAAATGAAGTTTTCCTATGACTTCGGGCACTTTAACATCGTTAATAATATAACACAACCCTAGCAGGATTACAGTAATTATTTCAATGGGAAAGCAGTCCTTCAGACCTCTACAAATACTCCTTTCCATCCTTCCCCATGCCGGGAAATAATCTTAATTCTCTTGACAAAATGGTATCCTACATGTCTTCGGCACAAAAAAATGACCGGATTCAAGCTATTTCTGGTGATGACAGAAAACAATCCCCCAGTCCTGGAGAATGTCTTGACACCTGTTCCTTCAGTTTTATTAGGACAGAAAACTAACCAGCTTCTGCTGACTGGGATAAACTGGTCTGCAATTGTTAAAAGCTTTACAAGGAAGAACTGGTATGTTAAATACAAATGCTCATCCAAGTGGATGCCAAGCAGGATGTTCTGCTTCAAAAAGGAACTCCTGGTGGTGCTCCTATCACTCAGGCAGGGCTGTGACAGCAGCAGCTGTAAGTGTGATGTGTTCTGCACCTCATTTGCCATCGATTCCCACAGCTGTCTTGTTAAATCCTGCGAGCCTGGAGAGCGCTGCTCTGCCAGGCATCCTTGGAAATGCACGTTATGGGTGTCAGCTTAGGCAGCCCTTGTGTGCTGAGCTGAAAAGTATCCAGAACAGCCCTGGGGCCATCTTCTGCAGATACTACAAAAAACCACAATTTCTATCCAAGTTCAGTGTTAGGGTGCACCCCATACCCCTCTTGGAGTGCCCACTGCAATCGTTACTTGCCTTAAAATGCACAGAGGTAATTTAAAAGCTACCTCAGTATTAATGTCATGCCGTTTTCACACTAGCAGTTCAAAGTCAAAGTAAACAAGTTTCAGCCACACACACAAACACTTTCTGCTTCTTAAAATTACCAAACACACACCAGAAAGACAAGCCTCGCTCTGTAATCACTGATTTTTCCCCCCTGTACAGTTATTCAGATCTCATTCCAGAATTCATCATCTGGTTAATTAACAGATTTCAGTTTGTTCTGTGTTCAAGGGGAGATTGTTTGTGGTTTGACTCTGGGAAAATGCACAAATGAGGCAGCAGCTTGTTTTTCAGCTCCTGTCTTTGCATTTTCTGCCCAAGAGCCAGGGAAGCAAGTAAATTAGGAAGCACATGCATCTTGCAGGATTAGCATTTCTCAGAAGGTAGAGAAATGACAGCACACCTTCCAGACTCAAGACAGAAAAATTGATCATGTACCACTCTGGGGGCGGATTTTTTCATGTTTCTCTGCCAAGCTACTGATCTGAAAGATTATTTTTATTTCATTCATCCCTCTTCCAGTAACAGCAGCTCCTCTGTTGGTAATATAATTGTTTATATTATAATGTCTCAACTGAGGTTAAGGTTGTACGATGAAAACATATGTCACATACAAAAATACATAATGTACAATACAGGAAATCTATCAGGATTAATTTGGTGCAGTTACCTGAGCACTCTGCATAATAATCCCACAAGAAATATTTCAGAACATGAACATCAAATATGTGAAATTGCCTCAAGGCCAAGAGAACCAGAATGCACCAAATGAATTTTCTCGTAAGGATCTACTCCTTTAGAGACTTAAATGAAAATGCAAAGAAATTTTCCCAAGTAACTCCAAGAGTGTAAACTTAGGAAGGAAAAGGCCAAAACCTTTAGATATTTTCTTAGTAAATATATTCTGCAGCCAAAAGCTTAATTTGGATCAGCTTTTTTATGGTACATAGGTATTTCAAGGCAAAAAATAATTGATTCTAATGCTCATGGTAATAAATGAGACGTCTGTTTCTGGCACTTAGAATTTGAAACACAATGGTCCCAGTAGATGAACTTAATGCTGTTCTTATCATGGACCATCAGATTTCAACCTGCATTCATCCAATAAAATAAAGCATAACTTCTGCTTGGCTAAAAAATAATTTTCCGAAATACATCTAATATCCAACAGAAGACAAGAAATGATGGCAAATCCTCAGCTTCTCTTGGGAATGTGTTCTGGTGGTTAACCACGGAAAAATGTGTGTCTTATTTCCTATTTGAATTTGTCTGGCTTTTGCCTCTGGCGACTACTTCTTATTATGCCTTTCTTCAATAGATTAAAGAACCCTTTAATATCCTGTATTTCCTCTCAGGAATGTTCCTATCACACTAGTCCTATGGCACTACAATCAAGTTACCTCCCAGTTCTCTTCCTGATAACTTTAACAGCCTGAGCTCTTAAGACATTCCAGTGTAAGCCATTTTCTCCAATCACCAGAACATTTTGCTTCATTCTTTTGCTCTCTCTTATTTTCCAACCAACTTCTTAAAATCTGAAAACCAGTACTGTATGCACTACCCCATGATGATATTATTCAGGTCAAACATGAGAGGTAAAATAAACATTTTTAAATTCCTTTGTTTATACATTGATTAATCCTTTTCTGCCATAGCAGCATACAGGAGAGCCCAAATCTGATTGCTTACTTATCTGACCCTTAAATCCTTCTCAAAGTCATTACCTTCAGAGTCTTCTATTTTCCAGTTATGGTCTCCACACTTGGGTCTTAAGATAGACAGCTATTTGATTTGATGAATTAAAATTCACTAGGTTTGAACAAGCTGCTTGTACAAATGTATTGATCAGTGCTTCAATCCTCATCATTATTTACAATTCCATTAATCCCAGAGCTGAATTTTTGCAGCAGCAGGTTTGGATCTGCTTCCAGATCATTACTAAAAATGTAGCAGGACACAGAAACTGCTACTGGGACCTTTTTAGACATAATTTCTTTCAGCTAAGTTGTCATACAGAATTCTTCTTGAGATATGGCAGCAAATTCCATTTGTATGGTTTGCTGGCATTGCATAATGAGAGTATCACACAGCACCAAGTCAAGCACCTTCTCAATACAGTATTGATAGCTATTTTAACTAAAACACTGTAGATCTGCATCATATTCCTTTGTTTCAACTTTTTATTGTTTGAATTCAACATCATATTTTCTATTTTGGTTAGGATAACTATTAAGCTAACCAGTTGCTTGGGTCGTATTGCTCACCCTTTTAAAAATGGCACGAAGTAACACTTTGTCACTTGTTTAACCATCTGATTTTAAGGCAAGATACCAATAAACACGAGCAGCATGTGTTGTACAGGCAGAAGCATCAGAGATCAAAGGTGACCAGAGATTGCATTTTCCACAGCATTTCCAGGACGGAAACCCCAGCAACTGTGGACTTGCAAAGTACTTGTTCACAAATGTCCTGGTCCTGCTGAACTCCCAGCCCTGCACACACATACTCAGGAGATGTGGAGTCTCCTCCTGACTATGGAGACGGGATAAGGCATGATTCCTTGCCTCAGGCACTGCAGAACCTCCCTGAGCAGCTCCGCAGCCTTGTGGGTCACTGACTGCCTCCATCGCCGAACCGGCCTGACCGCTGGGCCTATGACCACTCGCAGCCTCAGCTTTCCCCCTCATGTTTATACCACTGGATTTAGGCTCCGAGAAACCTTAAGCAGCGCCACGGGAGGTTTAGATTGGACATTAGGAAGAATTTCTTCATGGAAAGGGTGATTAGACATTGGAATGGGCTGCCCAGGGAGCTGGTGGACTCAGTCCCTGGAGGTGTTTAGGGAAAGACAAGATGGGGCAATCAGTGCCATGGTCTGCTGGATGAGGTGGTGATCGGTCATAGGCTGGACTCGATGATCTCAGAGGTCTCTTCCACCCCAACTGATTCTGTGAGTCTATAACGAAAGAGAAGGAGAAGGCTCCAAGGCGCCCCTGTACCCTGCCCACCCCCGGGGCCGCCTTCCGCCGCCTCTGCTCCTAACGCTCGAGTCCCCTCAGGCCGCGCACCGCCTCGCGCAGTGCCGAGCTCCGATTGGCTGCGCCGCCCGTGGGGGCGGGACCGAGGTAGAGCCGCGGCCAATCCGCGCCAAGATGGACGTTTCCCGCGGGGTGGGGGCAGCGCGCAGGCGCGGCAGGGCGGGGCCGGCGCGGGCGTG
>VYXC01013160.1:275446-344421 GCA_013397175.1 Platysteira castanea
CTCTTCCACCCCAACTGATTCTGTGAGTCGATAACGAAAGAGAAGGAGAAGGCTCCAAGGCGCCACCGTACCCCGACCACCCCTCAGGCCGCCTTCCGCCGCCTCTGCTCCTAACGCTCGAGTCCCCTCAGGCCGCGCACCGCCTCGCGCAGTGCCGAGCTCCGATTGGCTGCGCCGCCCGTGGGGGCGGGACCGAGGTAGAGCCGCGGCCAATCCGCGCCAAGATGGACGTTTCCCGCGGGGTGGGGGCAGCGCGCAGGCGCGGCAGGGCGGGGCCGGCGCGGGCGTGAGGGAGGGAGTGAACGGGGAGGGCGTGAGGGNGGGCCGGTGGCGAACGGTGGCCCCGCGGGCGGGCAGGCGCATCCCGCTGGGAACGGAGCCGTGTCCGGCGCGGCGGGAACCCCGCAGCGCTGGAGAAGGAGGCCGCGCCGAAACTCGCTGACGGAGGAGGAGGACGGCAGCCAGGAGTTCGCCACTCGCAGCCGCTTCCTCTACTATCTGTTCAGCCTAGGCACGGAGCTGGGCAACGAGCTCTTCTACATCCTCTTTTTCCCTTTCTGCATCTGGAATGTGGACGCCTGGTTGGGCCGGAGGCTCATCATCATCTGGGTGTGGGTGATGTACCTGGGGCAGTGCACTAAGGATGTAATCCGCTGGCCGCGTCCTGCCTCGCCGCCTGTCGTGAAGCTGGAGGTCTTCTACAACTCCGAGTACAGCATGCCCTCCACCCACGCCATGTCGGGCACCGCCATCCCCCTGGCGCTCCTGCTGCTCAGCTACGGCCGCTGGCAGGTAATGCTCACACCTCCGTGTCCTTATCCGTGCGCTCTCCAACCCCGGGGTGTAAGGATGTGGCAGACCTGATTTCTGTTCAGGAGGGAGGTGGCTGAGTTTGCTTGGGAAAATGGGAGATTCGCACCTTTTTTCTTGCCTCACCCTTTATTTATTTTTTTTCCTGTGATTTAAGCGAGTGCTCGGATAACGAGAAGTGTTCTAGTAAATCTGTCTTGTGAATGGAAGTTGTGCTGGCTTTGGGGATTAGCTCAGCACGCATGAGAAGTTCGCGGTAACAATCTGCGTTTTGTTCCTGTGAGGTTTTTTATTTCAACTTGTCCCTTTGCGCCAAGTTAGGATAAGCATCCAATGTTTTTACGGGCATTTGGTTTCACAGTGTGAGAATTTGGTGGAGAGCCAGTAACTAAAGGGCTTCTTGTTGATCCTTCTTTGCTTCGAGTCACTTTGTAGCGTCAGTGAGTTTTAGCTTTAGCCTTTTCTTTAACGATTTTATTTTCATTAACCACAAGTTGGAAATGATTACTTCTGGTACTTGTACTTTCAGGAGGTTTTACAACCTATCAATGTGTTCATAATTAGCAGGAACTGATAATCTGTGATATTTTCAGCACCTTCATTCAGCAGAATCTCTAAAATCTGACTATTGCATTTGGGGTCAATAGATAAGTTAAAATAACACTGTTGATCATCTGGTTTACGCAAGCAGTGGCATGTGCTTTGGCGCTGGCTGCTGGAAGTATGGCAACAGCAGCAACTCCAAAGAAAGCACATCCAGCTCTCTAAATCACTGCACCAGTTTCAGCAGTAACGGAGGGAGAAGGCTTTCCCAGATAAATGTCCAGTGTAGCGTTTCGCTGTGTAATGTTTAAGAAGTTAGGCAGTAATTCGACTCTTAAATTGTCGGTGTTTACTAATCCTTTCTGTAATACCTACCTGGATATAAGTCATGTCGGTAGAGAGATTCTGATTCTAAGCTTTGTGCAGGGGCTTAGTTGTTGTCTTCCCAGTTACTGGTAACAATCACCAGTTGTCTGCTGACGCTGCCTGACACTTTGTGGCTCTATCTCAGCATCTAGAATGAGTGACTGAAAGGAATGAGATGGTTAAGGGTTAGAGATTCTAACCAAAGATTTATTCTTTAACCAAAGAACCTCTCTAACCAAAGATTATGTATCTGTTTCTGCAAGGTGATAGCATGTGCCTGAAAGGAAGCTATTAGGGATTCATATTTGCTAGGAAAATGTGAAATCTTACTCTGCTGGAGGTATGCAGGCATAATAATTATATATATGTGTGTATGTATGTACATAATGTATATATAAATGTAATAATAATGTCATGTTTTGTGGATGTTTGAAATAAATATTTGAAGTTCTGTGACTGAGATGGTTAATCTCAAAGTTTTTTATTAATGACCAAAATCTGTGTATTTGATTATTGCTTGTTAGATGTGTTGGGCTGATGTCAGTTGCAAGAACAAACTGGATTTGTACTTCTTTGCATGTGGGAAAGCTCATTTAGCAGTACCAGTCGATCAGCTTTGCACAGACTGATGTCGTGTGCAGAGGAGAACCTGGCTCGGTTGCTTTCATAGAACCAGCAAACAGTGCATGTAATAGTGTTTTTGCCAATGAACCAAGTTCGATCTGTGGTTTGCCAACCCTGCCACTGCAGTCTGTGAAGCACTCTACTAATTGACTGAACATATTTATCATGGATGCAGGGTAAGAAATCATAAACATTCAGCCTTGTTATTCATGTAGAACTGTGCTTAAAAAATGAAGAGACAAAGTGTTTGAGTCTTGATTTTAATTCCTTCTTCTTAGAAAACGAGTATGAATAAAAGACCTCTCTGAAACCAACTTCTATAATTTCAAAATATTCATGTAAAAAAACCCCTTTTTGATTCTGAAATTATTTCCAAAAATTAATCAATAACTAACCAATGGCATGTCAAGATTCTTTTGATTCAACTGTAGAGTTAACCTTTCATCTGACACTTCTGTTTTCCATGTTTTACTTCTGTTGAAAGGGAATAGAATCTACATGACATCTTTTTGGCGTAGAAAATGGTGTTTTTCTGGAAATGATGTTTAAAAAGACCTCAGAACTTCTTGGAAAGCTATTAATTATAAAGGAGTTTTTAATATTATTTTTATTAAATTCTACAAATTTACCAGTAGATGCAGATAGCTAGGTTTAATTTTTTTGGCCAATGTTTGGGTACTGTCCTTCTGTATATATTTAGTATAAAGAAGCCTTATGTAGAGCCTGATTGTGATGAGTCCACATCTTGGGACTGTTGGTTCAGCAAATCATTGTGGAACGAGGTTTAGCATGAATTTAAGCAGATACAGTGTAACTCTCTCTTGGGACTTTTACTCTGGAATACAGACACCTTTGAGTTTGTCACTTTGAAGTTTATACTAAACTAAAGAAAGCTGCTCTTGCTCTAAAGATGTTACACCGGTGGGGAGGGAACTTCTTTCTTGTGTAGCTTATTTGCAGTTTGCTTTCAGTGATCTGTGACTTCCTACTATTGTGTGATAGTTATTTTCTGTCAAAGACAATGTATTTCAGTATTTTTCTTGAGGAACATAGAGAACAGAAAATTTGCTCCTGTTTTTCTAGGTGCAGCCCAGATTGTCCATTTAAAAACATGTTTTGATTGCAGCAGGGTTTTTTCTTAACATGTTGAGTTTGTACTCTTCAATTTTTCAATGCCTTTAAGCAATCCTGTTACAATTATTTTCTTTTCACATATTATTCGAATGGATTTTTGACTATAAAACTAAAATGCTTTCTACAAATGCAATTGTTGAAGTAAAATATTTTCAGAGGTAATGTCTTTTCAAGATGGTTTTGGCAAATTATCACAATTAGAGACTTTGGGCATATGGAATATTCAACAAAACTGTCTTTCAGACAGAATCAAGTTACATATTAAGATAACTCATAATTTCTAACTGTTCTGTCCATTTTATCAAAATTTTTTGGTTTCTTCCTGTATTACGAGAGCTTGCCTGAAACTTTTGATTCTACTTGCATAATCCATATTTATTTATTTGTTACATTTCTGCAGGGAGAACCATTTATTCCAGACACTTGAGTAACCTCGAAATGTAAAGTTCATGTCAAAGATTCATGAGGGTTTGAGAATGTTATAAATGTTAATTTTTTTATTCTCCTCTGTCTTTGAAGTGCAGATACTCTGAAAGAGGAGGGCAGACACTTAATAGACAGTGAGGTTATAGATCTTGATACGATGTAGGAAAGAGCGACCTTTATCAAATGGGGGAAAACTTGCTTTCTTTGAAATAGTGACAGTTTGAGCCAGGCTGGCTTATATCATGTCCCAAATGGGGGTTGGAAGAGCTAGTGTGAACTGCTAATTATCCACAAAATCTCCAGAGGCTCAGGCTGAGACTACTGGAAAAAGCATTTTTTATATTTTGTTTGATTATGTTGAACTGCTGATTTCAAATAGGTACCGAGATGTATTTTATTAGAAATGGTACTTGAGTTGAGATGGTACCTGAATGTGTCATAACTCTGCTGACTTCTTTTGAGGAGAAAAAAAAAAGTATCAGCCAGGGATACAGAAAATTCAGTTCTCTCCCATAGTTCCTCCAGGATCAGGCTGGCTCTAGCAGTAGCTATCTGCATCAGGAAATGATGGGTTTGCACTCCTTCCTGAGCTCTGTGTTAACTGAGCTCAGTGAGGAACTGCTGACTCTCACTGTAGCCACTGAGAAAACTTTGGTTGATATTCAGCAGGAGCCCAGAGCCTGGGTTGATGAGTAGCAGGCCTTTAACTGTATTAACTAATGCTGATTTACCTTCTGAAGCAGCTTGTGGTGCTAAATACAACAGCATTGTCCTCCCTGGGTACATGTCTGCCAATGTTTGATATGCAAAGCCTTTCATCAGCGACTGCCTTTCCACCCCGCTGATGCTGATGGTGACCTGGATAAACACCACTGCTAAACCTGCAGTAGATGCATCTATTCTCCAATGGCCTCTCTGATGTATTTTTCATTTACAGTTTTCATTTACTCAGAGCTCTTTTGACTCTCAGTGTTACCGGTTGTGTAAGGCTCTTATGTGGTACCCCATGAAACTCCCTTCCAGAAATCTTTCATCTGCACTATTACTTTTATCAGCCAAGGCTGGTGAATCTAATTAAATGAGATGGGTTTGACAGGATCTGTATTGGGATTTCAGGGAGATCTGCATCGCTCTGATTCTGATTGACCCCTAGTGAATATTACCTCTAGAATTGTCTGCCTGCTTTTTCATTTCAAAAGACTAAACTCTCTGATCCCCACTGGAAATAGGGAATAATTGGTTATTGGGGTTGAATAAATAGCCTAATCACAACAGTGCTGTAGTGAGAATTTTGCAGAAAGGGGCAAATCCTAGTTTTAACTGTCCTTGTCGAAAGGCTTGCATTATTAGTATGATTGATGTTGTGATAAACTGGAAGCTACACATAGAAAACCATCTTTTACATACAAAATCTGTGTGCAGGAGCAAGTGCAGTCTCCTTTCAGAAAGAGACACATCACCTCTCAGAGAAGCCCAAATGGACCTTTGGCTAAAATACTAAAATGTTTAGAGGAAACTTTGGCAAAGAGATGCATGCATGCTTGTCTAATTGGGCTTCTTGTTCATGGGTCTTAAACAGGCAAACAAAAACTCTTCTGACGTGGGAAGCACAGCTGAAGGGATGATCTGAAAACACAGAATTACCCACACAATGGCAAACATTTGAGAGAGAGATGGGAATTTGGAGGGTCAGCACTGGCCTTGTCTCGTGTATTTGAAATGTAAGGTCTTCTCCTGTGGGCCATATTAATGTCTGTAGTTTGTTTGTAAAGGAAGCTGGAAAAAGTTGTGTGGCCTGTTTGATGCAGGTGTTCTTAAAAGTTTGGAAAGAGCACAGCCAGTTCTGACAGTGTCACTAGGGAATCTCTGCCAGAGGAATACACCTGCCTGTCTTATTAAACTGTGTTGATTGTCACTAAATATATTTTTCAGTTTTTCCTAAGCAAATCTTTAATTAATGTAAAGGGTCTTGGGGGGAAACATGTAAAAACAAATGCGGTAAGGTTGGATACAGAGTTTTTGATGAAAAGGTATTAAAAGGAAATAGTTCTCAAGCAGCTTCTTTTTTCTTGGTGCATTGTACACATGTAAAGCATTCCTTGACCTTTCAAATAGGGTGTGTTGACTGAACTGAGAAAATACTATTTTGCAGAAAAAATATAGTTTTAGGTGTCGAGACATAAACAGAGCAAGCCATAAGTAAGTGATTCTTGCTAGCTGTGTTCAGAGAGGGATTATTATTTCAATGATTGCAATGAAAATAAGTAACAAGCTAATTCCTACTGTTACTCCCTTATTTCTTTTCAGATTAGGTGTAGCAGAAAATTAAGTATTTTAACTTCCTGCAGGCCTGGCATTGAAAATTTTATCTCGGAATTTTAAAAAGAGGTTCTTGTAGTGACATGTAACACTGAGGTCTTTATGCCTCTTGGTATTAGTGTTGGTCAGTGCAAGAAAGGAGAAAATAACTGATAAATGTAGGTTAACCAGTGGTATTTACCACCTGGCCCATTTTGAAAGAAAAAATTTGTTCATTTTTCCTAAAATGACTGATTGTTGGTCTCTCTTTTCTAACAGTCCTCTTCTCCCTTTCCTTCTGCTCCCTTCACAAAATCATTTTTATGCTGTGCTTTTTGAACTCATCTGTCCAAGCAGGGTCCTGGAGTCATTCCCATAAACATTGATTATAGCTTTTCATATGACTATTGCCAATACATGGCCCAAATACCTTATTAAAAGCCTGGTGCTGCAAGTGCTGCTTGGATTCTTTCAGTGAACTCTAGCCCAAAATAATTGTCTCAAACACAAGTTGAACTTCTGAGTTATGATGTAATTACAAAAGATCATTGAATACTGTGGAACACTGAAAATATTAGAAAGTTACTTAGGAACCCTTTGTGGGTGCTGGAAACTTCTCCGGTGTAGAATGTGCTTTAAAAAGGTAAAGAAGTGAGCATTTAGAGTGTCTTTTAATAATGTTCCCTTATAAAAGAAGGAATTTTCTGACCTAGGTCAAAGCTTTTAGGACAGATTGTTTCCTTATGAGCATTTTTAAACAATGGTTATGTTATTAAGACTCTTGGCAAAAAGATCAAGGAGAGGGAGGAGGATAGGGAAGGGTTTTGTGTATAATCCAGTCAGAAGTTTGCAAGCCTGTTTTGGAGGATGTAGTGGAATTTGCTATTGGATGGGAGTTTTCTTTCAAAAACAAAGTTTTCTTTTAAAAATGGCATAAAGTTCTCAAAGACTTGATGAGAGTAGTTTCACTGCTATTTTCCAAACATGAATTTAATTTAATTTCTTCGATTAAAACAAGATTCTGAATATGGGAACAAAATTGAGGTCTGAGACACGATGAATAGTTTATTCAATCAGCTTTATACCTAGCTTCACCTTAATATGTGAAGTTAAGAAATCAATTAACTTTTTTTTATAATTTTTTCAATAACTTGCTTACTGGTTTGGGTTTTTTTAATTTATAAAAAAGGAAGCAGTATGCAGTTCAAAAAATACCCCCATACTCAGAATTGTTGAGGTGGCATGTTGGCTATGGAGTCATAATGAGGTTTTGAGGATATACATAAGATGGTTTTAATTGAGGGCATGGAGGCAGGGTTTGACATGTTTTGTCAAAAATGGGCTGCTCCTGAATATGTGACTAAAAGTGACATCAAGTGTGGTCAAGAATGATGATACATCAATTCTTTTATCAAAAAGGAGAAGCTGAGAGAATGAAACCTGGGTTTTATGTCTACCTCTCCCAGCTGTGATCTCTGACAACCTTCCACACCCTCATTTGAAAGGACATGTGATGCCAGTCTGCCTTCTGATGCCTAAATGAGTAAAACCAACAGTGAATTGGGGAAGAGGGTAGAAGTAAACTTGTGATCTTTTGTCCTTTGTGCCTCTATAGGGCTGATTTATCATGCTAGGAATAATGGGACCAAAACTGCTGCAATTCAGCTGTCTTGCTTTAATAACTCTTATTTAAGTAGGGACCCAAGTCAACATTAAAAAAAAGTGCTTATGACTTTCTTCCCTGAGCATGTGATGTAAGTTTATATTAAAATTTTCACACTACTCTTTCATAAAATATGCTTGTTTTAAGTGGAAAACCTAGTAAAAGCTGTTCTTTTTTTTCTTTGAATATTCATTTATGATTGGGAGAGGAGCTTTTTTATATCCATTATTATAAAACAGTATTATTATAAGGCTTGGTGGTACCTCAGCATTGCAGGCAGCAATTTGGAAGTAAGTTTATGGCATCAGATTTTTTTACAAGGATCCAGGTGATGTCCCCTGTTGGTGGTATGACTCGGCATGCTGCTGAGCTCAAAGGTGTGTGGGAGTGCTAATATTGTCCTTTAGTCACCTTGTGCGCTTACCCCTGTGTGAGGACCAAATGCATGCTTGTTTTACCACCTCAGGGCAGATTTTAAGCAGGTGCTACCAGTTTGGTGTTCTGGGAATTCATGAACCCAGTGGCTGCTTTTAAAACGTAGAAGTGAAAACAGGCCAAGGAGGATGCAGGGTGTTGTGCTTAATTTGTGATCAGTATTTCAAGCTTGTAAGAAAGATGGGAGCCAACTTCTTTGGGCCTTTTGTGATAGGAGAAGGGGTAATGGTTCTAAACGAGGGTTAATTTAGATTAGATGCAGGGAAGAAGTGTTTTACTTCTGATGGTGAAACACTGGCACAGGTTGCCCAGAGAGGAAGTGGATGCCCCATCCCTGGAAACATTCAAGGCCTGGTTGGATGGGGCTCTGAGCAACCTATTCTAGTTGAAGATGTCCCTGCTCCTAGCAGGAGACTTAGACTAGATGGCCTTCAAATGTCTCTTTTACCCCAAACTATTCTACTATGTTTTGCTACAGAGAAACTAAACTAGCCCATGTTCTTAGATGGTTTAAAGGGTATTTATTCAGAATTAGAGTGAGATATGACAAAGCCAAATTATCTTTCCAAAACATTCTTCAGAGCTGGAGTTTCTGTTTCTTTCTTCTTCAAACAGCCCTCCCCTGAGAGTTCCCTGACAGCAAGCATTTCTTCTTTCATTTTCAGAATTTATTCTAGTCTCCCTGCTGTTTACAATCACCTACTCAGGACTCCTAAAACAAGACTCCTCACCAAACTATTTCCTTCATACTCCTTGTTTTCAGGATTTTGCTGTTTAGCTGCTCTAACCTCTTCCCTCCCCCAGTCCCAACCTCTTACCCGCAGTATCATGAACTGCTGCTGAGTCCTGCTGAGCCTGGCACTTCATTGGTCTTCCTGCTAAAGCTCCAGCCTCTGACAGGTATTACAGAAACAGGACAAGTCTTTCTTTATTAAAGAAAAGCCTTACCCCTGATTGGGCCCTGAAAGCACACAAGATGTGTGTCAGGAGACAAGGATGGACATACGGTATCAAGTGATGGCCAAACAGTTTGAAACTCGAAGCTGCTCTTTACTTCAGAGGCCACAGGGTATAGCTGTCCTTGCATCTACAGCACTTCTGCTTGGGGAGTCCTCTGGGAGGGAGAGTGGAGCAGCACCGTGCACGGAGGTTGTGTGGCTGGTGCAGGCAGCATTCCTTCTGCCCTGAGATCAGTGGCAAAGGGAGAAGCACAATGAGGCTGAGGGATGTGGTTGCGCTTGCAAGGTACTGGGGCTGCTTTTGTGGCTGCTGTAGCAGTGTTGGTGTCTGATAACTCTGCAATTGTGTCCTGAGTCTGACAGTCACTGCTGTATTGCCCGGGATTAGCAGAGTTCTGAAAGACAGGAAACTGAGTTTGTTCCTTCATCGTTCCAGTCAGAAATGAGTCACAAGTACATAGTTTTGTTTAGATCCAGTTTGTAGATGAATGAGATAGAAGCAAAGACAAATGTTGCTACAGGAATTAGAGTTTAGTCTAAACGGAACACAACAATAGCTGGGCATTTAGAATTAATTTTAATGTGAAATCTGCTTCTTATGTGAAACATAAGCCTCCTAATTTTCTCTTAGTTTGAGAACATTATTTTAGGTTCGTCATACAAACGTGGTCCTGGAGTTGAGAATTCAGGAAAGGTGGGAAAAATGCAGAAGAGTGATAATGCTGTCACAAACCTTTTACTGAAAGACTGATTTTGGAACTTTACAATCTGTTAAGTGGCCTTCACAGAGGACACAGAACTTCCTCCAGTAATTTTAAAGATATTTTCTCTAATTTGTTGGGTATTCTACCCTTCAGGTTACACATAAAAGAAACAAGGGAAAGGGCAAGAAAACTGCCTGTAATTCTTAGATTTTGTTCCTAGGTTTGAGTACATCGAGACTGCCTGTTTATATTGAAAATGTTTATTGTAGGAAGCGAAGCAGTTTTGGAAACTTGCCATTTTATCTTGTGACTGCGTCTTTTATAGAATAGTGGCAAAAAAGGAAGCTGTATCCTGTCTTGTACAACATTTCGCAGTAGTGGAGAAAGTATTTCTTACTGTGCTGTAATATGTAAATTAGCATAGTTTTATCCAAAACCAGAGAAAGTTTAAAAAATGTTTCTCTACATGATATGTGCTTATTAAAGCAATGTATTTTATTTCTTCCTGGTAAACAGTCCTTATCAATAAAAAAAAAAGTGAGAAGACAAAAATAATTTGAAATAGTTATTTGATGATTTTTGTTTAAGAAATGTGGCTTGTAGGAGGAAATTTATGTGGGTTTGGAAAGAACAAAAAAGATTACTGTTTTAGGGGTTTCATGTTGATGCCTAGAGATTGAGTCAAGGATTGCAGAAGCTCTAAAACAAAGAATTGAGGAAGGAGTTTAATTTCTTTGTAATTTTGTTATGAGTTCCTCCTTTTCAGGAAAAAAAGTGAAGCCACTGTATTCTGCTTGGGTAATTGCTAACAATACAAGTACGTGATGTGGCTGCTTCACCCAGTGTAACACTGTTCCACAGTTTTTAACACACGAGTCTGCCCATGTGGTCAATTTGGGATGTCAATTTGGGATATCATGGCAGGACAACTGCTACAGAGATTGATACATTTCTTACTGCTCTGAAAAGGTGTGACCAAAGCACTGAAATTCATATATCCTGAATGCAAAGAAGACAGGGGAAGGTTGAAAACTTGACTTAATAATGACTTTATGAAAAGGTGCTCTGGTAGGCCTGTGGAGGCTAGGGCTAGGAAAATGGTAAGCATCAGTGACATTAATTGGAATTAGTTATGGAATGCTCATAGAGTGATTTGTTTTTTTTTTTTTTAATTTATTTTTTCCAAATTCTAAAACAGTTTCTGCATTTTTCTTCCCTACCAGTATCCCCTTATGTTTGGACTGATCCTGGCATTCTGCTGGTGTTCTTTGGTTTGCTGTAGTCGAATTTATATGGGAATGCATTCAGTTTTGGTAAGAAAATAATCTAATCTACTACTAAACTTCTATTTTAGTCCTGTTCTGATTTTAGAAACTTCCATCACATTGAAGGTTTTACAGTGCAGTAATTGTACACAGATGTATTTTTTGGAATGTCCAACCATATAGAAACAGAAGACTTCTATTTCTTCAGCAGAGAAGTTGATAAAATAGGTGTAAGTGGCTCTCACACTTAACTTATACTTGTCTTTTATAAACTCAGTCCACGGTTGAAACTTAACAGGTGTTTAATGTCATTTTTAGTGCAGAAATTGATGACTGCTCTAAATTGTAGACTAAATCTTCCTCTACAGAGTAGAAATCATTTTGCAGAATGAGAAAGTGGCTGTTAAAGTTCACTCCACATCAGCTGCTCAAAGCCTTGTGCATTTCAGAGTACTACTCTACAGGCTGGGGTTTCATATACCAGAATTTCTAAAACCAGGTAACAAAGTTGTCATCTTTGAAAAACAAACTTATTTATTAAACAGGATTAAAAACCCCTGAACTGAAACACAAGTGCATGCAATGTAAAAATGAGAAAACAAGAATACTACAAAGTGGTAATCACAATGCAAGACTGCTGATTAGGGTGGCTAAAGATATTTTTGAGGATCATGTGCTAGAAGAAAAGCTAACAGACAGAAAAGGGTAAGCCTGGTAGGGAGTCGAAAAGCTGTTAGATGAACACAGTGTAAAAGGAGCATGGGAAAATAAAGCAGCTCTTTAAAAAGAAAAACTAAAAATGGCATTTTTGCATTAGAAGTTAGGAGGCTTCCCAATCTAAAACCACTTATGTCAAGGATGATATGATAGACTGATAGTTCAGCTGACACAAAATGTCATAGAACAAAGTCATGCAACAAATAGTGAGCAGACGGGGCTATTTACAGTTTCACATCTGAATCCTCTGCAGAGTTTGAAGGAATACAGTTCACCGTGTGTTGCCTGCAATATACATCAGCCATGGTGTCTGAATTTGGGGGCGAATAGGTGGCAAATAGAGCAGAAAGTTCTTGTTGCTGCTGAAATGAGCAAGTCTGATGTTTACATCAGTCAATTTTATTAGAGCTTTTATCAAGCTTTCAATTAGTGGAAGCAAACAAAAATGATTCATTGAAGCTGGAGCAATACAAACTCTGCTGATTGAAGTCCCACCTCCTGGCTCATGTGGAAGAGTTGATAAGCACGAAAATTAAGGTGGGCCACTTTGTAGTGCTTCGATTGCACAAATTCTTCCTTAACAATTAAAGGTGACAAAAGTTGCAGATAATTCCTTACAACTGAGTGATTAGTCAACAGTAACTGAAATTTAATTCTGAAGTAAAAAACAATTGAGTAACCTTTTCATTAAGAAAAGACCTTTAAAAACAATAGTAAAACTGAAAATCAATTATGAAGCTGCTGGAGTGGAAAGTTGAAGCTGCTGTAGTGCCTGGCTGCAGTGATCCTCGACTGCTGTTGCAGCTGCTGCTGCCAGCAAGCCTGTGTGCTGGCACCCAGGCCCTCAGAGCCACTGTTGAGCTGTTTCAGCAAACTTGAGTAGGCAGAACATGTTTAGCTGCGCTGGATTTATGCTGAGTGTAGGTTGGAATGCCCTGGCCCTGGACAGGGACCAATGTTGTCTGCAGATAAACTCATAGAAGTATCACAGAATGGTTTTGCATTGGAAGAGACCTTTAGGGATCATCTAGTTCAAGCCCCCTGCTAGGAGCAGGGACATCTTCAACTAGAACAGCTTGCCCAGAGCCTCATCGAAGCTGACCTTGAATGTTTCCAGAGACAGGGCATCCACCACCTCTCTGGACAACCTGTACCAGTGTCTCATCACACTCCTTGAAAAAAAAAGTCTTCCTTATATTCAGTCTGAATCTCCCCCTTTTTAGTTTAAAACCATCACCCCTTGCCCTGTTGCAACAGGTCTTACTAAAAAGTCCGAACCTGAAACTTTGATGAAGGATCCTTTGATCATAATTTCATTCATGATCTGGTCAGGGTGCAGGTGATTTGTTAACAGCTGATCAAATGCAATTCCTTACCTTACATTTAATATAAGAAAGATTTAATCTTGTAAAAGGGAAAAGATGGGAATCCACAAGCTGCTTTTAACAATACAGCAGCTAGGCTTGTATTCCTGCTAATTTAAATTGAGGTTTTTTTTTAAAAATAGTTATTACACCAAAACCATATCTTTCTCTTCGACAGGATGTTATTGCTGGATTTCTGTATGCTATTCTTATCCTGGTTGTCTTCCATCCAGTTGTGGACCTGATTGATAACTTCAACTTAACTTACAAATATGCACCCTTAATTATCATCAGTCTCCATTTGGCCCTGGGCATCTTCTCTTTCACCCTGGACACATGGAGCACGTCGCGAGGAGACACAGCTCAGATCCTGGGCTGTGGTGCCGGTGTGGCCTGTGGCTCTCACGTCAACTACATCCTGGGTCTGCAGCTGGATCCTCCTCCCCACACCTTGCCTTTGTCTCTGTCCTCCCTCACTGTGACTGTGTTTGGAAAAGCCATATTACGGTTGCTGATTGGAGTCATCGTTCTGTTGTTAACAAAAGTCGCCATGAAAAAAGCCACGATATCGCTGGCATGTAAAATATTCTGCATCCCGCACGACGACGTACGGAAAGCCAGGCAGCGCATGGAGGTTGAGCTTCCCTATCGCTATATTACGTATGGAATGGTTGGGTTCTCCCTCATGTTTATTGTTCCTTGCCTCTTCCACTTCATTGGTCTTTCCTGATGCAGTTCGATCACTTTTAGTAGGGAGAACTGAGCTAGTTGCTTTTTGAAGAGGTGCACTAGTTTGCTAAGGGAAGGCCGGCCCGCTTGGCTTTAGCAGGGTCTTCACATTAACAGCAATACAAAGGAGGCAAAGCATTTAAAGGGCTTTGCACATCTCTGGGGATGGTTTAGGGCCAGGAGTCAAACATCAGTCCAGGAGAAGTGCTGACCTCTGTAAATGCTATGTCTGGACTTATTGCTGTAACCAAGTCTGTGTGTGTGTGATGCAGTGAATGTATCTGGGATGTCTGCCAGCCTGTACCTGTGTACACTGACACTTTAACAGGTATCTCTGACAGCTGATCAGAAGGCTCCATTCATGATCTGTTTGCCATTTCACGGTAATTTATTCAAGTTGTTGGACCATATACTGTTAAATTTGCTTTCTTCTGTTTTTTCCTGAAGTCTTGCTTCAAGGTGTTTCAGCTAGTAGGTATTTCTAATGGACCAAACTCGTAATGAGGTTGAGTTTTTCTAAATAAACAAGCAGAAGCCTTTTTCTTTAGCCCCCTTTGCAGAGAAAAATTTCTGGATTAGCATTGGTAGATATCACTAGAGTATATATAATTCAGGTACTGTATTTTATGGTTTAATAACTGTGCCTTTCTGTTGCTAAATTAAGAAATGCCATATATACTGTGATGTAAAAATGCCTAATTTTATTGGAAATCCTACATAATTAGGCAGATATTAAAAAAAAGTTAGATTGTCCATGTTGCTGACATGGTTCAAGTTAACCAGAATGTTCGGTTTTTCCTGATCAAAATTCCGTAAATGAAATGACCCAGGAATTGTGTCCTTGAGCTCAAGATATTGTAAATGAACAATAGTCCCTTTTGTAAGTATTTTTAATGTGTATTGTAAGTTACTGCAAGAGGATATATTTTTCTGGAGATTGTTTATACAGTGGATGGATATTAAAAATTAATTATTTAAACGTATGAACAATAAAATCACCCCATTCTGCAAAGAAATGGGCTTCACTTATTATTCCAAACTAATCTAGAAGGATGACTGCTTTTAGGTATTTGGTTATAAAATATAATACTTATTCTCGAAAAATACGTATTTTTATTAACGTACTATATTTAAAGATGATAATCACTTTTACCCAATTTAGATAGTTATAAGAGAATGTAACGATTAAATTAAACTTATAATCATTCTGATTGACAGATTGC
The DNA here is from genome assembly GCA_013397175.1 of Platysteira castanea. Classification (NCBI taxonomy): domain Eukaryota; kingdom Metazoa; phylum Chordata; class Aves; order Passeriformes; genus Platysteira; species Platysteira castanea. Next base: position 290,707 of record VYXC01013160.1, read on the forward strand.
GAGCAGTCAAGACAGTATGGTCAATGCATGAACAGTTTGTGGTCTAAATTTGGCAGGATTTTATTATGTGCTTTTGAGCTTTTCATGATCCTTTTCCCTTCAAGTGTAATTTTATGTGCCTTTTTTCTGTTTCATTTTGTGTTGTTCATGTGTTGCCTGATATGTTCTTTCCATGTCAGGAACAATTATTGCGGGAAGCACTGTCTTAGCGTCTGACCAGACACCAAGTACTCAATTTTGTGTTCTATATGTTTTTCAGGAAAAGCATCATTTGGTTGGGAAATACAGTGATTAGATAGAATACGAAGCCTACATTTTTTGTAAACAATATTCGGTTTTGGAAGACTTTTTTGTGTTGGAGATGTCTCCAAGCTGTTAATATGTAGATTTACAAAATTAACTTCACTTTCTTTGAAGCAGACAAGGTTTATGGTACTAGATGATGTGAAAAACTTAACTTTTCTGGTGCATTTCTCCAGTGCATCCTGAGTGCACTGCTATGAATGTATTCAAACTGAAGTATTCAGAACTGAGAGTGTGTTAAACAACTTCCATAGCTGAAAAGACCTTACCCAGTAGAAAATGGTTAGCTTGTTTCAGTCCATATTTCTGGATTTGATTTTTCTGTCTGTTCCTCTTTTGCAGTTCAATGCTGAATGTACAGTACAAGGTAAACTGGTTTTTGAGGTTTTGAGAGTGGAATTTCCACTGATTTGGCTTCACACACCAAGATAGCCATTAAATAAATAGCTGGGGGAATGTACACAAAATGCCTTATGCTTAAAGCCCTGAGCAAGTGGTGTAGTTCCAATTATTTTAAATTAGTCTGAGGACTGGTAAAAATAATAGGGTAACTTTCTCTGAAATTTAGGGCACATTCTCCTTAAATATCCTAGCTTTACAGTTTATAGCAAAAAATGTTAAGTTCTAGCACAGAAAAGGTAAGTGAGCAAAACCAATTTTTTAAGGTACATATTGGACTTATAGAAACTTAAAGTTTACATCATAAAGAGTGTAACTAAAGCTGTCTTTTCTAGCTATGCTTGCTGTCTTGTAGTATTAATGGAACATGAGACTGTGGAGGACCTAGAAGGGGTGGAAAAGAACACACACAGAGCTTTCAACAGCCTAAGGAAAATTGCACTGTAGCTTATTCTACTGTTATAAGTGTATTTTTTATATTTTTATATGTTACATTGAGTAAGTTCAAAGTGTCATGTTCCATGTACCACTGTGTAGTACCCAGGAAATGTCCATCAGAATGTTTATACAGCACCTTCAGCAACTACTTTACTGAAGTTTACATGAGAAAAAGTTTTACCGTTCTATTTTCATGTTTTATAAGGGGTTAGGCTCGAGAGGGCAGTTAGCACAAAATGTCATGCAATATGAATACTGTTAGAGAATAAAGAATCACAGAGATGCAAATTCTTAGAAATCCAAGTAAAGTATTTTTATTGTAGTACAGTTTTGTTTACTAATAAGCTAAGATTCCTTGGAATTGGGCGTAACAAAGCAGCAGGTAAAACTGGAGCACTTTCTTTGCCCTAACCTATTCTTGGAGTTAAACATGAAAGATGTCTTTAGTACGAGCATCAGCTGGTACCAAATTATTCATAAATAAAATTACATAGCTTTAAAAGGTGGGTAAATGTCTTTGCAGAAAGGCAATATGCTTGAAACCCTTCATGACGTGGTGCAAAAGCATCCTGCTAGTGAACTCCCTCAGTTCGAGAGAGAAATACTACATTATAGAACCAGATATAAATGCACATTTATTACAAAAAGCTGCAGGCTAAATTTACCTTTTTAAATTATTGTATGAAATAAACCTTAAAACCAACAGGTGGGTTGAGAGTAATTTGACACAAAATTCTGTTTTCCAAAAGTCTGAAGAGATGCAAATTAGTCCGAGACTGCCTTAAACATAGGAGCAGGATTTTTTCTGATCTGGCCCTCAGTCAGAACTGACACGTGCATTGCATCTTGGGTGAGTTTTAGAATCTGTTATTTTGGAAAAAGTTGCATGTTTATAAAAAAGCATTGAGTTTGCTTTCTCCTGTGTGATCACCTGTGAAGCTGTTGGGTCTCTGATCGCATTTGCCTCGCAGACTGCGCAGGGGAAAGCAGGAGGTGGAGAAGCGACATGAACGTAAATTGGCAAGCCAAAGGGAGTTGGGTTTTGTTTATTTATTTGGAATTTTGTTTAAGGTTATGTACAGCATTTCTCCTGGAAAGAAAAACCAAACAGAAAGATGCATTGCTTTTAAAATGGCATCTCCAAATGTGATATGTGGCTTTTGTGTTATTTTTCTTACCAGAACAGTGTTAAATTGTCTGGATATTAGAAGCTAATATGTTTTCCTTTGCTTTTTTTTTTTTTTATTACTGCTCTCAGTATTTTTTACTCCTTTTTTTTTTGCTTATTTCTGAGGAAGTGTCCAGAACTTTTGTAAGTAATTACTACTTATGTGAAGATTGTAATTTTGAACTTGTAAATACTTAAGGGCTGTTAGCTGCAAAAATATATAAAAACAAATCCTTGCATGCTGTAAGTAAATACATCTGTTGTGCTAAAAGTTGTTTCTGTTTCAGTATTTGCTTTCTCAATAAAAAATTGAGGTTTTTCACACACAATACAGAAGATATTTAATAATTCAATGGTATGAAGAGGCACTGCTGTCAAACTCCTGCTAACTTTACTGGGAGTTTTGCACCTGGTTCCTTCCACATGACACTGAGAATGAACCCTGAAGGGCAAGTCCATGCTGGCCTGTGAGTAGGCTCAGTGTGCGTGAAGTGACTTAGCTTCTAAATGTGATAGCCTTGCTTTTGAGAGATTGTTCTTGTTAAAATCACACTTAGCCCCGTTTTTACAAGATTTCTAAAGGGCTTAACTTGGAAGCTCTTTCTCTGTGGGTGGAACTGGCTGCACATTTGTAACACTCAATTGATGCTTCCTCCTCTGTACCATAATTCTGCGAATGAAGAGACCCCAGAGTAAAGTCAGTAGATAAAATGAGAGGAGAATTGATTTCTTGGGGTACTGCGACTCAACTTACTGTAATTGATTCTTGAGTGGCTTTTTGGTCCAATGAAGAATGTTTGTTGATTATAGAATTTATTTCTGTATTCTACAAACAACTTCGAGGAAACTAACTTTTTTGTGGGAGGAAGTTGAATGACTTCTTGCCAGAACTTTATTCTACAGGAAAGCTTAAGTGGCCTTTTTGTTTCAGAAAAAAATAGATAAGCCTGTTTTAAAATTTACTGTAAATGATATATTTGTCAAATTGATAGAGTAATTGGGTCACTAACGTCATTTTTATTCTTGCAATACTTCCTGAACAAAGGCAGTCAAAGCTGAATTTGGAAACAAAATGTGATATTGTGTGGAAGAAAAGATATAGCACTTTAGGTGTTCTCTAAAAAGCAAATATCACGTGCTGATTTTGAAGCAAATTTAGCCATGCATTAGAGAAATTTCTTTGCACTCCATTCTGCACCGGAAATTACTTGCATGTTGGTAAGAGGCCTTGTAAGAAAACAAAAGAAAGCAGTATGTGCTTGCAGTGTATGATCAGTAACTGTTCCTGTAGGATCAAAGGAGAAGATAGAGTACATGGGATAATAGTACCTTAAAGATATTGACCCATAAATGTAAATAATTCCCATCAAGTTGGAGAGTTTTATTAGTCACTGAACTTTGACTAAATTAGTCACTAAGTTTTCCCACAAATTTATTTTTGTTAGAAAATGTGATGAAAGATAAGACTGTTATTACTGAAATGGAAATTAGCTCTTAAGACAATTCTAGATGTCTAAAGTATCAAAACTGAAAAAGACCACTGTGGGAACAGTAAGAGCACAGTCTGAGGGGGATTTTGTATTAAACTTAATGCACTTGAAAATTATGCCAAAATTTGGCCTACACTTGATTTATATGAAATCTGTAGTACAATATAGATATATATATAATATATTGTGTACTGAAGTTTAATTTTTTTATGTATAGATTCTTTTTTCTGGTTACTGCATTCCCTGATAAAAGGAAGTGTTGATAAAATACAAACCAGCTTTGTCTCTATAAGGTAAGGCTGCATGTTAGTAGCCTTTTGGGAAATAATGCAGTTGTAACCCAGTCTGTCAACCTCTTGGAGAACTTGATTTTAAAAAAACCCAAAACAGTTGAGATGCAAGCCCCAAGTTAGTTGAGGATCACATAATGGTTGTGGTATAATAGTGTACAACTGATGTTTTAAAAATAAATACATCAGAACTTTTTGTTATACTGTTGTTAATGATTTTGTACTCATTGTACACTTTCTGAGTTGTCAACTAATATTTAAGCTTATATTGACTGGTAACTGAAGTGTCTAGCTTCATCTGCAATGAGTGGGTAATAAACTCCTGTTGGATTCAGTTGTGTTATTGTCTTTATTCCTTCCAGTGCTCAGGGACAAGTGGCTGGACACCTACCACAAGTGTAAAACACTGGTCACAACAAAACTTACTTATCATATAACAATAATTGTTACAACAATATTGTCTATTAAGGGGTGGGCTTTAGAGGCAAAAGTTGAAGAAAAATGCTGAAAAACCACCACACCAGTTTGTATCCTGGTGAGTCTCTTCCTGGTAACTTGTGCTCACTCAAAAATGTGCTCTAAAAATCCACCAGTTGTGGGTACCTTTTTTTCCAGATTATTTAATATCTACAGATTTTCTTGAAATGTATGTAGGCAGTACATCTCCATGAGCTTTACTTCTTAGTAAACCAGGCTAACTGAAGAATACTATTCATTTCAAGTGCTCTGGGTTATGTTTTACCATGGTTCCAAGACAGTTTACCCTAAGCATGAGAAAGCGTTAGTTTTTATTTGTGTTCTTGTATTAACTTAGGGAGTTTCAATTTACTTGGAGAAGTGTAGCAAAAAAAATACTGGTGGGCACAACTCTTGCTTCCTCTCTTCCTGCAGTTGTGTAACACCTAGAGAGAAGTCTGAGCAGTCAAGTGTATCTGACTATATCTGAATGGTGTTGCAGAACATGGTAGAGGAGATGGGAACTGCCCCTTGAAATTAAGGAAGCTGGGAGGCCATTTCAGATCCATTCATTGGGCACTCATCAGTATTCCTCTAATTAACTGGGAAGATTTCACTAGCTGGGAAGATGTACATGGAGATAGTGAACAAGTCTGTACTTTTTACATAAGGTGAGAACTCATCCTTCGTGCTCAGCAAACCTACAACTTGTAGAGTTTGCTGTCTTTTTTTTTTTCTTTTGTCCTACCAAGGCCTTTTCATCCTTGTAGAGCTGTAAAAGGTATAACTGGGATGTTAATTCCATGGAACACAGAAATACACAATCTTTTGGTTATTAGTTCTAAGTTTCAAGATAATTTTGAAGATGCTGAGACAAAAACAAACCACATCATTCAAAGAACCCCAGAAAAGGTAAACTCAAAATTTTAAGTCCTTATAATTAAATCCTCATTACCAAAGCAAACCTCTGATCCCCTGCTTCATAAAATGACTCATACATGCTTGGTTTAATTCTTCCATCTAAATAAAATAATTTTGAAGGGATTTGGAGTAAGCATTGCTCCTCTGCTTTAATAGCTGATGGAGCTTAATTGATAGACTCATGGAAATTCTAGTTTGTGCCATGAACTGAAACCAGAAAGATGTAACTGGATCAGTCCCTCCTGGCCAAGAATGATTGATAATTGAATCTTCAGGGACCTGAGATTTGGATCTTCCTCAGTTGTATATTGTTTGGTGTTCTTTCCATGAGACTTCTAGATCACAAGAGAAGCAGATACAGGAGAACTGCATAAACTTTTACAGGTAAAAATCAACTGTAATCAGTTTAGCTCTGATTCACATATAGATTGTCTAATTTGATTTGACTTTCTGCTTGCTAATTACTTTGCAGAAAGTAAAAGCAAGTTCTTGCCCAGAAGCTTAAACCTGCAGTGCACTGGGAATTGCTGCTCCTTTTTTATACTTTTTAATACAGCCTTAGTGAAGAAGTATTGGATGGGGAGATAGTTGCTTTTCTTTTCTGAAGCATTTTCTTTTGACTCCCTTAATTGCCAAGTATTTATTACACCTTTTATTATTGGCTTAACTGAATGCTCTGGCTTTATACAAGTGACATACTCTGACCTCATGCAATAACTTTTCCGGGTGGTGTGGCAAATCCTTGGTTTACAGATGATGTGGTTTTGATGTATGGCTGGTAGGGTTGCTTTTATGTGCCTCTCATGTTCAGACCCTCCCTTCCCCTTCTGGGACTGATATTTTGTTGTTGTGGTTATCTGGTACCGTAGCTGGAGAAGAGTCCATTGCCTGTACTGATTCTAATGCACTTCGACTGCAGGTAGTCTCAGATTTGTGTTTGTGGGTAGATTCAACCCCCAAAACAAACCCCAAAGTTTGTTTTCTGAAAGCTCTTTTCCCCTTAAATGTGTAAGGCTGATTTGTTATATGCTTAGCAAGCATAAGTAGAAAGTACATTCTGCTTCCGTGTCAGCTGAAAATTTCCCTTGAATTATTTAACCCATCACGTTTGATCATCTCTCCTGGTATGCCAGTAGCCATATTGGGTGGTAATTCCTGCTGGAGAGAGTTCAGTCCTGGTGGCTAATCAAATCCACAGCTGCCTTGGGAAGATTGCCAAAATAATGCCTGTAATGAAGAATTCCTTTGCAATTGCTTACCTCATGCCGTTAGGCAAAGGGATGTAATCATGTTTGCCTCGTATAGAATGATTAAATTTCAGAACATGATGACCCAGATTTCTACTAACTTGCAAAGATTTTCAACCTGGAAATTTAGGGATGCTGTTTCCCATGCTCCACTGTATGCAGCAGGTGCTTTAATCATTTGGTTTTGGTGATTTACTGTTTGCAGCATTATTCATGCTGTAATGGCTCCTGATAGCTTAGTGGTCCTTGCTGTGGACTGCGATACATCAGCTGCAGATGCTGAAATTGCAAATTTAATAAAGCTTTTACTCAAATTGACACTTTCAGCTTTAAGAGTGAGAATATTTCCTCCAAGCTGATGTCTATGGTACATAATGCTTTCTCTGATCGTTTTTAATAAGGTTTGAAGGTGTAAAAGTTGCTAGTATCTTTAAGACAGTGGTAAAAGCACAGAGTCAACAGGTCTAGCATTCAGAATGATTTCATAGCGATAGTAATTAGCACTGCACTGTGCTTGCCTTGCAGCAGCAGTTCAGTTCGTTCCTGATGCACTGGCTGTGTGTCAGTGCTGGTATTGTGTCTAGACTTCAGGCTGACTAACCTCACTAATGTATAGCTGAGAGAAAAATAATAAATGCTTAGGGTTAGGTTGGCTCTTTACACTTAGTGGCCTGTTTGGGCACCTTTTTTAAACCTCTGGTTGCCGAGTTTTCTTTCTTGTCAATGCAAATGAATGACTATTTCAGAATTTATATATAAGACACTTCAGTAGTTATGCAAGCACTGTATCTATGATCAAGAGTTCTGAAATCTGATACAATGGCCTAGTGCTGAACTTGGGCTTTTGGGGACCAATTTTCTGTAAGTGATCTTGGTGTCAACCTGTCTCAGTTGGGGTTAGGAGATCAGATGTTGAAGCAAAAATAGAGATGGTACCCTCCCAACAAAAACTTGTACAGCCTGTGGAATCTGACAAATCCATGTTCTCAAGAAATTGCCCCTCCCAAAAGCCAGTAAGCAGCAGATCTGAGCTGCTTTATAATGCATGCCTTTTGTATTCAGGAATCTCACGTGGGTGGGTTGACTGAGGTTCTTGGGAAAAGCCGGGCGGAAGGGTAATGGCTCAGGCTTGGCTCTACTGTTTTGCCTCTGTACAAGTACAGAAAAAACTGAGAATGTATTCGGTGAACTGTGCACTTCGGGTGCCCTCTGCTACCCCTCAGGTGGAAGGAAGGCTCCTGCTTTAGTGCCCAGCTTGATCTTTCCGCTTCAGGGAGGAATTTGGAATTCTTGCCACTAACAAAATTGCCAATAATAAAATCGAATTTCAACATGTACACCCCTAGCAGGGGTGTCCAGGTAGTGAGGATGACCAGGAAAACAGAAATCCTTATCTGCAGTCTGTTTTCCTACCTGAATATGCCTAGAACATCCACTCAACCTCTTAGGGATAGTTACAGGAAACAGCTGGGGAGGCTGAGGAGTGGGCCTGCAGTGCATGGCCCAGGTTTTTGCTATCAACGGGATCCAATATAAAATATTAACCTGTCACCCTGTGCAGATATGAGAAATTGTGAGCACTGTTACCAACAGCAGCATTATTAAAATTAAGAATTGGTGCAGCAAAGAGATGAAGGACACAGCTCTGTTACTGCAGGATGAAGGAAGTTAGTTTAGGTTAAGTGAAGTCAGGCACCGCTGACTCTGAGCTGACTTCTAAAAATGGTGTCCTTACTCAACAACTTGACTTTGCAATCAAAACTTTTTATTGTACTATGTAATTAGAGTATATAATTTAATCAGCCTTTGATTTTGGTTTATTAAATGCTTATTCAGCACTAAGTGGCAATTAAGCATTGAAGTACCTTCAGTAAATTCCAAAACTTGATTATCATCAGTCATAATAAATTTGCCTCATTTGTACATTTTGTCAAGTTCTGCAGATAGAACTGCCAAAAAACAATGGAGGGAGGTTTGCCAGCTCCCCACTCCCCCTAATCCCCAACAGAGGAGAACTGAAGAGTGAAACCAGGGAGCTGTACCTTTTAAAGATGTTAAAAATAAAGCCCTTTCTCCAGCAAATCACATTAATTTCTGCTACTTCAGCTGCAGAAATCTACTGATGGAGTTGTGTTCATTGATCCCTGGTATGGGATCAACACTTTGTCTACAAGCACATACGAGCTAATTACAAACTGTTACACTGAAAAAGTTAGTATAGGTAGCCCAAATAAACTGCCACAAAAATAACCTTGGAAAATCAGGTAGATGCAAACGCAGCAAAAAAAAAAAAAATTCTTATTCTAGACATCTTGCTGTTTGAGTTCTTGATCTCTGGCCTGGAGTACATGACATTGAAATTCAGATTTGTTTAGACTCTTTCTGTTCCTTTTAAGGTGGGGATCCTAAAGATTCCTTTCTCAAAATACCTTTTATGTCTGTAAAGTAACTGTCAAGAGTTACAAGTGATCTCTGGAGCACCTGCCCTGCAATTCCTGTGGTGAAGTTCACAGCTGCATCTCTACCCATGGTACTCTGTGACTCAGCAGCACTGGTGTGCTATCCAAAAAACAGTACTTTCTGTTAATACAACTGGACTCATCTGGGAGTACTGGGCACCAAATCCATGGCTGTAGAACTGTGGCATTCCAGTTTATCTTGCAGCTGTTTTTACCACATGAACAATTTGATGAATTTGTGGCAACTGCCCCAGGAAACTCAGATGAAAATCTACCAGCTGAAAATATTATTGTAATACTGACATTTGCAATACAGTCTTGTAATGCATATTGTGTCTTCAGTGAAAGCATCTGCCTGCTGTTTGGAAATGTTCAGGACTATTCTCACCAGTGTGAGCAGACGTTAGTTCTGGGTGACAGCTCTGGCAGGACAAGGCTTCACAATGAGGGAAGGTATGTACTATAAAAACATGAGTGTGAAATTTGGGTCTTGTGTTTTTATGTCATGTGCTTAGATATTTTTCTATGTTCAGTGCACTCTAAAATTGTCAACCAAGTAACTGTTAAGAAGCAAAAATAAACAAAAAAGGGGCACATTTTCATGGCAGTTGGGGATTTGGTCAGCTGTGTGTCTGTGATTCCTCAGGAATGCAAGTATCTGGTTCTACTAAACTACTCAAAATATTACAGACATCAACAGAAAAGGGCGATCTCTGCTCACAGAAAGATAATTGCACTGGTAGGAACCTAAATACATAATGTACCTACCGAAGTAGAAGTAGTAAAAATAACAGTTATACTGGAGCATGTAGAATTAAAATTTTGTGCACTACTAGTGACAGACAAATGAAATTGCCAGTACTTTGAAGTCTTTTGATTGACTTTCTGCTTTAAGGTGACTATTAAACTCAAGTACAAGGTGTGTTTTTCATACGGCTCCGTGGTCATTGTCCATGTAACTTGACCATGTCATTGGGTTTAGATAAAGCTCTTTTTTAATCTTGCGAGAAAAATACATAGCTCAAATGCTTAGACTGCAATTTTAAAAAATGGAAGTGCAAATAAAGATAATGAAAATATTTTCATGTTTAAAAAATTTCTTGGAATTATTTATTTATCCATTATATTGCTAATATTATTCACATCACTTGTCAGAAAAGACCATAAATGTGATTTTAACTGGTATGAAAATAAAGGTACAAATTATTTGCCTCACTAAATAACATCCATCCAAGGTTATGGATTAATGAGGTACTCATCAGTGCTGAACAGTAAATTCAGAGTAGAATAAGGAATTCTGAATTACAAAACTTGCGTCAATTTAAATAAAACATTAAAAGAAGCAAATGTTAGTTATGCCATCTTCCTTCTCATAGCCTGGATGTGTTAGCCTAGTAAATGGTAAGTAAAGAAAGGAGAAAAATACTATTTAGAAGTTTAATTGGAAAAAAAATAAGTATCTGGGAAAATCTAACAGCAAGCTGAAGGAAAAGGAAACCTAATTAACCTTGTCTTCCTTAGTGTTTGGGTCCCTCCTAGGAAATAATCCTCTGTGTTCCTGCTTTCCTGGGGGATGCAGCTCCGTGTGCCACCCCTGCCGAGCTCCATCTCCCAGCTGCCCAGCGCGGTGTGTCACCCCTGCACCCTGGGGCCCATTCCCGCTCCCCCGTGCCCCTTTCCCTTGGCGAGGCTCCCGCTGCCCTCGAACCCGCGCCATGGCCGAGCGCAGCCGCGCCTGCGGCCCCGGGGCGGGGCTTCCCTGCGCCAGCCAATCAAACCGCGCCGGTCGCCGGCCGGCCGCGCCCCTCCACCCTTTGCACCAATCCCCTTCCCGTGCGTCGCTTCCTTCTCCCGCCTCCATGGACGGAAGATGGCGGCCGCAGCAGCCAATGGGAAGGCGAGGAAGGGCGCGGGGGCGCGGTTTGCAAGGGCAGCGCGGCGTGCACGCGGCGGCGTCCGGGGCGGCTGTGAGGGACCGGGACAGGGACCCCCTGGAACGGCCGGGATAAGGATCCGGGGTAAGGAACACCGGCAGGGACAGGGATCCCATGGAACGGCCGGCATAAGGATCCGGGGCAAGGAACACCGGCAGGGACAGGGGCCCCTGTCAAGGAACCCCGACAAGGAACTCCTTGGGCGGCCGGAACAAGAATATGGGATAAGGAGCCCTGGGGGAACCGAGGCAAGGATCCCCTGGAGGAGCCGAGACAGGAGAACACTGATTAAAATTAAGAACACTGGGGGTACTGGGATAAGGACCCCGGGTGAGGAAGACAGCGGGGCCCGGACCAGGCCGAGCGAGGTCTGGGGTGAGGACGAGCATTGGGTGCTGTGCCCCTGTGGCACCGTCCGTGGGGGGGTCCCGGGCAGGGGGTGCTCTGAGGAGGGCTCTGAGGGGAGGGCGGGGGTCCTGTGCCGGGGGTTGACCCTGTGGGGCTTGTGGTGGGGCAGAAAGGGGTTTGGATCGGGAGAGCAGCGGCCCGGAGGAGCCCCTGGGCACCGGGGCTGGGCTTCTCTGGCTGTGCTGCGCTCCCTCACCGCTGCCTTTCTGTTCCCGTTAGGCTGAGCTGAAGCGTCGCTGGCTTTGCTGACAAGCTGCGCTGGGTCGCTGGCGAGATGTGAATCAGAACACTCGACTTGCACCGTGAGTTTATCCCGTCACTCAGCACAGCCTGGGAGCTTCGTCCCCAAAAGAAAGGCACTCTGGGCAGGCACACTTTAATGATTCTGTGATTCAATAAGAGTTGCGTATTAGGAAGTTATGCTGGTAAGCACCAGCTGACCTCACCTAGGTTTGGTGCAGGTGGGGATCTTCATTAAAAATAGTAACAGTCTAAAACAAAAAGTAAAAAACACACCCAAACAAATCTAGAAAAGGTCAGAAGAAGAAATGGAAGTTGCAGTTTGGGATTTTTTGTTTGATTGTTTTACTCCCTTGGGGAAAAAGGAAAAGAAACTTTTCTATGGTTTTTAATTTAAAAAGTAGTTACAGAAACTACTACCAAAGTTATGATATGCATATCCTTAAATTATATTTTATATAATCAACAGATATCTTAAAGTATGCTATGCTGAAGAATTAACTTTTTCCTACAAGATACATGGAGTGGAATTGTTATTTCTGTGTTGTGCTACTACCTCATATTGGTTATAATATTATAATTCCAATATAGTTTTCCCTAGAAATGTGTTGCTTATTAGGAAGACTGCAGAAACACAAGCTCTTTTTGTAGTATGCTGGTTTTTAGGTCTGTAAAAACGTTGTTCTCAGAACTAAGTTACGTTAATGCCTTTTATTTCATAATGTTTTCAGTGGCTTTCCTGTTTGAGAGAATAATCAGATGTAGTGAAGTGTGTGTGCAGAGCAGCTCCTTGAAGATAATTGTGTTATAACACTGAACAGGTTTGTGTTTGTGTCTCTCCCATGGCTTCTAGGTGCTAATTTTACATGATGCTTGTTTAAAGTTTGCATCTTGGTTTCTGTTTGTCTAGAGTTAAAAACTGGTGTAGCTGTTTGTTTTCCTCCAAATATCTTTTTATGGGGTTAAGGAACAGCCCTCTAGGGAAAGGTGGGCTCAGGACTCCTGGGCAGCCTCTACATACATCGACATGACCTGGGGCCTGCTTGTTTCTTCTGTGGCCTCAGACCTTCTGGAAAGAATTTTTTTTTTCCCCACATAAGAGTTCTTCTGTGCATCGGACAGTCTGTGATGTTCAGGTGGCTTTTTAAATGTTTTTTTAAAAAGAGCATAGAATCATAGAATGGTTTGGGTTGAAAGGGACCTTAAAATCTCGTTCCAACCCTTTGCCATGGGCAGGGACACTTTCCACCAGACCAGGTTACTCCAAGCCCCATCCAGCCTGGCCTTGAACACTTCCAGGGATGGGGCAGCCACAGCTTCTCTGGGCAACCTGTGCCAGGGCCTCACCACCCTCACAGTCAAGAATTTCTTCCTGCCCTCTGTCAGTTTGAATCCATTCCCACTTGTCCTGCCACACCAGGCTCTTGTAAATAGTCTCTCTCCATCTTTCTTGCAGGCTCCCTTCAGGTACTGGAAGGCTGCAATTAGGTCACCCCAAAGCCTTCTCTTCTCCAGGCTGAATAATCCCAATTCTCTCAACCTTTCAGGATTTTTTTTTAATGTTTTTTCTTTCACTGCATCGTTTTTGCTGGGCAGACCTTGGGGTCTGGTCTGTATCTGACGGCATGGGAGGTCTCCTGAGAGGCCAGATGGTTGTTACCTGCTGCCAGCGTTTCCCAGCTGGGTTCTGCAGCATTGTTGTGCTTTTTACTGGAAGTATAAGAATAATGGTATCTCCAAGCTTTTCTGGGAAAAACAAAAAGAAAAACTGGCAAAACAGAAGGAAATCAGCACTACCATACTGCTCAGCTGTGTTGATACCAAGCGGCCTCTGCAGACACTCCAAGACTTGGATTTATTTGGTGACTGAAAAGATGGTTTTTATGGGCCTCAGCTTCTCCTGTGTGAGGACAAGCCCAATAGTGGCTTTCACACCAGACATAAAAAAAAAAGTTGAGAATTGTGAATCAGAGACTTGGCAAGGTTTTGGAGTGTGCTTTGGGACTTGGGAATAGTTCAGGTGCAAGATGGGCAATGGAGGACATAAGAAAGGCAGAAAAAGAGCATATTGCCCAATCCCATGGGGGGTTAGAAGTTCAACCTCAAACATGCCTTTGCTATCCTCACACTTCGGCCTGAGCTACTACCCACTTCTCCCTTAGCTCTTCCCCTTCTCATGTCCCTGCAACTGTCTCTTTTCATTTAACAGAAGAGTTAAACACAAAAGAGTTACATAAATTCTTGCTGGTGCATTTTCCTCTCTTATTTCCTCCTGAATTTAATTTAGGGCTGGTTAGTTAAGTATACATCATGTCCTGCACATGACTGAGAGAGTGTTTCTTTAGCTTCTGAAGTGAATGGGGAGATGGAGGGACTGGGAAATGGGATAGAGATGGGTGCTTTGGTAAATAAAAGCTTAGACTGGGAGTGAAGGATGTCTGATGCCAAAATATTGATTTGGTCTAATTGTTTCTATGATGTATTTTTGCCCTAGCTGACACTTCGGTGCAAGTTTTAACAAAATATTTCAGTGAGAACAAAGCAGGAAATGGGGGTGGGGAAGAAGCAGCTAAGCCAATGCACAGGACTGTAAAAATCACACTCAAATTGCAGGACAAACACTGGGTAATTCCATTAGGCTGTTCTGAAGGTCCCAGCATGGAATGTGTTTTCTGTCCTGTTTCTAGGTCTTACAGGATGAGTCAACAGTCAAAATAATTTAGAAGTATTGGCAGGAAGCAAATATTTGCAGCTGTCCATTTTAACAAGTTCATATTATCCTATAAACTCTTCAGTCTGATAAATTTTTATTCTGTTTATGTCAGGTGTTAAAGTCTAGAAGGCTTAGTTATATTATCTAGTCTGATCTCTGTAACATAAACCATCTGAACAGTTGTTTATACCCTTTACAGACTTTACATTTATTTATCACCCCATTTCACATTAATCTGAAAGCATATCTTGCAGATTGTTAATACTATCAGGATTTTGTATTATTTTTTTATCACACTGTTTGTATTGCTGAAAATGCTTTGAGGTGACCTTAATGTTTAGTTTGAGACTAAATCTGCAGCAGATAGAGGAATGCAAGTATTTCAAAACTTACTAGTTCCTATTGTTTTCCTCTTTGAGACTTGTTTTATATAACAATGCACTGTGGCCTTGAAAGGGCACTTGGTGTTTTTTTTTAAATTCTGTAGTTTTCCAGCTAAATGAAAACCTAATTAAAAAAATCAAAATGAAAGGGTTCTTTGTTTAATATGGCAACTCAATCTTATCTGTGAAAAAGCAGGTGCATTAAATCACTCTTAGTTCTTATGCGGAATTAAATTAAATTATGCAAGTCCAAAATTAGTTTTAAAGTAACATGATTGTTTTGCTGTATTGTTTATCATCTTTCTTGCAATTTCTTTTTTCTTCAGCAGAATCTTGATTTTTTTTTTTTTTAATTTTTAATTGATTAACAACTTTTTACTTGCATCTCTCTCTGCATCTTGCTTTAACTACCAAGATCTTTTTTCCCCTTGTCTGTTATTTCAAGGCAAAAGCATTGCTTGGCTTCTCATTAAAAATAGGATACAAAAGTGCTGTACAATTGGTGAGCAGTTAAATTGTTGAAAAGACAATCCAGCGTTTAACTAAAATTGGCAAACGGGAATTGTATGCTGGCAGTACCTGGAATAGGAAGCTTCAGATATTGTTCACTTTTCAGTAATTTGAGGATCTTTTCATAATAATAATTTGTGTATCTTTGTTGCTATGGGGATGAGTGGTAAAGCTGGAATTAAGTGTTATTACTCCTTTGTGCAATCAAAAGGGACAAGCAGATAGCTGTGAAAGCAAAAATTCTTGTTTAGAAACATACAGCTCTTCTAGTAATTCTAACTTACTTGAGTTTTTATGTGGTTTATGAAGGAGTTTTTTGAGGTAAGAGGATTTGATTTAGCTTATTCAATGTCTGTCAGGATATCCAAGGAGATACATGACTCAGTTTTGAAAGGGAGAAAAACAGATTTAAAGAGAAGTTAATTCTAGTGGTTTAATGTCTTGGGCAACTATTACCTTGCACGTGTATTGAACACTCCTGCTTCAGGAAGGTTTGTGGGAGGTAGATATGAGTGTAACAGATGGGGAGAGGAAGGGTTTTGTAGTTGCTGGGTTTGGTTTTTTCATCCCTCTTCCCTGAGAAATTTGAGTGATGGGTGTTTCTGGACTCAGCACTTGCTGGATGCTAAAAGAGCAAATACAAATGCACACCAGTCAGTCATTTCCTGTATGTTTATGTGTGCATTGCATGGACGTATGAGTCTGATCTCGCATTATTATGAAGTCTGAATGATCAAAATCTCTGATTTGAGGTCACCAAATGAGACTTCATTAAGAACGTGTGTATATTTTTAACCTCTGATGGTTCAGAAAGAAAAGTTGTGGCATAGTTGAATTTATATTTTTTTTTTCCTTCAGTTTTTCGTGCCAGACAGTTCTAAGTGAAGGATGTCATTTTTGATTGATGGTCTGATTTGAGGAACGGAGGCTTTTAAAAGGAAGAAAACATTGGTACTTTATTAACGCTCTCTGGGTCGGGTAAATCCCGACTCCCTCTCTGAGCTGCTCTGGGGCGGTCACTGGCGACATCCGGTGGCCGAATGCGGAATAACAGCCTCTGGCCGTCTGTCCCGAACTCCTTGGGATTTTCCACCAACAGCCTCGGCTTTAGATGTGGCCGAGTGGAGGGGCACGCTCAAGTCCTCAGGCTGCTGTCCCGACAGTTCCAGCGGCATGGAGAGGAGGCCACTTTAAGCTGGAAGCTGCATGCTGTCTCTGCACGTACATGCTTTCTTACTAAGGTCTGAATGCTGCTTTTGCAACTATGGACTGAGCAACTATTGTGTCTTGCTATTGTCTGCCTGGCAACGTGGTATCTTCCAGAAAGGAATAATGAGCCAGCTTATCTCAGAGTTGCTTGTTTCTCAGTCTGACTTCCTATTTGGGTTCTTTGCTGTGCAAGGACAGTGCTGGGTGCCAGGCTGACAAGGTTATAAAAGCAGATGAAGAAGTTACAGTTTTTACCCTCACTGTTATAACTGGGAAGTATTTTGTAAGATAAACTTTATGATTTCTGCTCTATATTTTATTTATGGTCAGTTTATACTCTTAAACTCTTGTGCCAGTATTGTTCTTGAGTAGCTCCCCTCCCTCCTCAGCATTTATTCCTTTGATGTATTTGTAGATAGTAATCGTATCCCTTCTCAGTCTCTTGTCTTTGCCAAGCTACACAAGGCAAAGCATCCAGCTACTTCTTGTGAAATAAACAGTCCATTACCTGCATCATCTAACCCTTCCTTCTCTGCCCTTGATTATGGCTTAACTATCAAGACATTGGCTTCAGCAAAGAGCACTGCTGGGAGCCTGCTATGACCCCGTGAAATATGGGTTTACTTAAGCATTGAGAACAAACATGGCTCGAGAGCAGGGTTATTAAAATGCATAAAGCTCTGGACTTTGCTTTTTATCCCTGTCTTATTTTGGGGCAACAGTCTGCTGAAGACATTGGAAAGGTGTTTGTGGATCTCAGAAAATAAATTTCCCACCCAGATCTTAGGGCTTCTTGGGTGCTAACAAAAACAGAGAGTTCTGTTGTGATTTGCCAGCAGGGATTGTCTGTGTTGCTGCATACAGTAGATCTCTTGATCTGAAAGTCTGGAGTATCAATACCTGCACACTTTCTCCTTTTTCCTTCCCTTTCATGAAGAAGAAAATTATGACAGAGTCCTAAATCACTTAAAGAGTGAAAAAACAGTTAAACATGAACTTCCAGTCTAGTGTGGAAAATCACTGTGCATTTGAGTGTCATGAAAAGGAAAAGCTGATTTTTTTAAATCTTTTATGACATTGGTGAAGCTGCTGCTGGAGTTCTGTGTATGGTTCAAGAGTAAGCACTGTCTAAAGGCTCCTGAAAACAAAGAACTGAAGAGAGTACCTTGCATGGGTTCCATGTCCACATCCTTGGTGCCTTAGCACCTTTTGTGGAGACTCAAAAGTAAATTTTCTTATACAGAATAGAGCCAGCTCTGAAACCCTTTATTTCAGCCTCTTCCATCCTCCTGTTGTCACTTAGATGACATCTTTTCCTTTTGTCTGCTACAAAGCATTGAAAATTGAGCTTAGGGCATGATAAAGATTCAGCAGAGCCTCCAGCTGTCAGACTGTGCACAAAGAGCATGTTTTGGAAACTGATAGTCTGTGAACTGTCACGGGCACACAAGGATCTCGAGTTTCTCTTGTTGCTTTGAAACTGGAGAGGGTCTGACAAATTACCTTGACGTGGGGATGTTCTGGAGTAGCTAAATATAAAAAAAAGGATATTGTGGGTTGTGACTGGTGAAGGCGCCTTAGTGATCTGCATGTTCTGGGGAAGCAGATGAGGAAAATGAGAAGTTGTTTTCCCTGCTTTGGCTTGGCAGATGTTTGTGCCTGTGCAATACATCTGGAACTGCAGAGAATTGCTTGGGCAGTGATGTTAGAGAGGGGCTAAGAATTACCAAGCACACAAGTGTCATGTGTCTTGTGTTCCCCTATATCTGCACATTTCTTCTTACCTGTTCACCAGCAACTGATTTGGGTTGTTAAGAAAAGAGTCTTGAAAACATAATAATTTTGTGTTTTGAAGAATGAGCTCTGATAATGAAGTGTACTTAAGGTAAATTACTGTTGTGAAAGAATTTCTAAAATATTCCAGTAAATAAAACATCGACTTTATGTCATTTTAAGTATTTTGGCACCAGTGTGTGGTAGTAGAAGCTCTTTTTCCAGTTATAGCAAAGTTTCTTTATATCCTTTTATTATGGTTGCTGCTAAATTCAGGCTGAAATTTCCCAGGCTTCCTGTAGTGTAGAAATAAATTCTTTGGAAGAATTTCAGCAAATTTTATTAATCTTTGGGAAGACTTCTTACTTATTTCCAGATTTCTTCTATATGAGGAGGCTGGTAGTAAGTGGTGATGTCTAAATTGAAGGAAATAAATGGTGCTGTTTCAGAGTCACTAAATTATTAATGCGGCTGTGCAAGTAATTTTTTCCTTTCACCTTTCTCTGTGGGGTGGATTATTGGTGTTGCCCATTCACGTGGTGTTTTGTTCAGCTTAAAATGGCCCTGAAAATCGTCACTCTTGGAGTCCTTTCTTGTAATCCTGAACTTGAAAGGGCATCAGAGCACTTTTCAGTTGTGGAATTTGCAGGTGTACCATGGTGTCACAGTGACTTCTGCATTGTATCTTGTAGTAGACATTCAGAACAAGGCTTTTTCTGTGCTGCTGACTGTACTTACTAATGTTTGTGTGCGCAAGGACTGCGAGTTGGGCAAATGCTGTCCTTGATTCTCCAGCTGAGAAAGTGAGGAGTGAATGTTGCCTCTTGCTGGGAATTACTCAGCAAGCTGTTCTGCCACAGGACTAGGAAGTGTTTGTGGGCCAGGCTCTTGTTCAAATCTGCTTAGATAAATACTTTATTTCTGTCTTATTTGAGATGACCATCTCAGTGCATAGCCCTAGTGCCAAGTCAGACAGCAAAACTGTTGGGCCTCTTCAGAAAAGAAAATGCTGTTGGTGAGCACGAACCTGCTCTGAGGTGCTTGTGGCTGTTGTGTTGAAATGTGAATGGATCAAAACTACATGCAGGTGACCATTGTACCCTCCGTGTTTGATTTCCAGCAGCTGTCGGCTGTATATTATTTGAGAGGCCGATTAGTTCTGTATCTTCTTTCCTATGTTTGTGGTCACAAAAAGTCATCTCAGTATGATGCGTTCAGTGGGAGGTGCTCACAGGAGAAAGGAAATGACTTTTCTGTGGTTGCTGTGGGCTGATGAGATAAGCACAAGTGCAGAAGGCTGAGACTTGGATCCTCTTCAAGGTTTGCAGCAGATTGGCTGGGTAGCTCTGGTTCCAAACAGGCAACAAGCACAAACCTCATCTTTGACCCCCATGGCAAAGCCTTGCTCAGTGCAAAAGCCAGGGCCCAGCAATAGGACAGTTTTCCTGTTCTCTAGAATTCACCTGAGGATGCAGCATTTGTTGTTTACCTGATCAGAGGCTTCTGAGAGTGCAATTTAGGCATAGATTAGCTTTCTGAGTGTTTTTAAATACAGTATTCTTTGCTAGAAAAAAAAAGAAGAAAACATAATATATAGAATTTAGAATACAAATAGCCCAATTACAGTATCTCTTTCTGTAATTTACCCTTTGCCTGGGACTCTTTCAGATCTGCCTTTATAAAATAGGATTGCTTCTGCTGCAGCTTCTGTCAGCTTGATCTGAGAATAGCCAGGAGAGTAAAATAGAGCATCTCTTATCCTCTTATTACTCCTTTATTGGATGACCACCTCATCCACACCTGAGTGCAGTCACATCCTCTACCTGGTGAGGTTACTACAAGAAAAGCTCCCCCTCACAAGGAAATTCTTGGTTGGGTCCAGCTGCTCATGGTAGAGTGAGATTTTGGGGACAGCTTCCTTTGTGACTCCTCTGTAGTAGGTCTGTGTCACCAGCATGGAATTGGAAGAAAAGAGAAGATTGAAAAAAGGATATTCTCAAGCGTATTTCAAGTGTTATTTTACACAGTTTCTTAGAGTATTTAGAAACTATGTTTCCCATGTTTAAGTCAGGGTCTTCTAAATTGTTCTAGTGAAGGTAGGTTAGCAATCTGAGCATCATATTTTAATAAATTTGCCTTAATTTAGAAGACAAAATTCGTAATTTGGCAGTTTTTTAGTTTTGTATAATGCTTTCTAGCTTATTTGAGTTTTTTTAATTGTATATTGGATTATTCTACACTTTTTCAATTGGCCTTCTGATCTTTTGCAGCTCTTTACCATCTCTTTGGTTCATGAATTTCTGTCAATAGGCCTTCATTTACTCAAGTTTGAATGTTAATTCATTGCACTTTGGACCTGAAGGCATGCCTAAATGTTCTAGATCTCACCTGTCTCCACCATATTTTCCAGTGTTAGGTGCAAAATCAGGATAGGTCTTTCTAGTTTGAATGCAGAATCTTACAACAACAACAACAAAAAAATCAACCGGAAAGTTTTCTTGTGATGAAAATAGTCACTGTGTGGTTTTTATGATTTATGCATTTAAAGCTATGCTTGATCCAATCCAGAAGTTGTTTTTGCATTCTCTTTCTATGGATGTCCAGTATAATATCCAAGAGGTTTTGTTTCTGAATTGATGTGAACAGCTGCTTATGCCCCCAAAAGATGAGTTCACAAAAGTGGTTGGTTGCATTTTTTAAAATTACTGAACCCCAAAGCACTGAGCAGCTGCGCCTTTTTCCCATTATTCTCTCCTACCTCTGACTCTTATTTTTTCCCTCCAACCAATACTGTTTAAGGCCATTTCCTCGGTTCTCTCTCCCACCTACAGCTCCTCTCTCCATTGCTAAACAGGATTGTACCCCGAAGCTCAGTCCTGGTGGGAGGGCAGGAATTGATTTCATGAAAGGCAAGTAGCTTGGTAGACCTAATTTTTTGGATCTTCCCATAGACTTTGTCTTTTATCTTTTTCCTCCTTTCTATTCTACTGATACTGTTTTCTTTGTGCTGCAAATGAAGAATTACATGGAGCTTCTTTCTGACTGTGCTTTACATTTGGAAGCGAGATGTAGCTGATTTGAGAGGATGAAATAATTCTCTTGGCAGTTACATCTTGTCTCTGCACTTTAGCGTAGCCTCTCGTGCATTTTATTCCCTTCCTGCCTGATGACTAAATGCTCTTGTCTTTGCCTTCAGCAGGCTTTGTGGGAATGCTGGAAAAACCCCTTCTCCCTCTGCTTGGGCAAAATAACAAAACCGGCTATGGGAGCGTGTGTCCCGGAGAAACTGCATTCTTGAGGGTGTTCTGTGCTTCCCCTCAGTGCTCAGATCGTTTGCTGATCCATCTTCTGCTGGGGAGTGGTGCCAGTGAGGAGAGGTCTCTGCAGGCTCCTGCATCAGGGAAGTGCAGCACTGATGTGTTCTCCCTGCCTTGGCAGCTCTGCCTTCAAATGCAAACCACATGTCCTGTGCATGCATGAGCTGCTTCCCGCTGCCCAGAGCTCCGCGTTTGTTCTCAGCTTGTTCTTGAACTTTTAATAATGGTGAAAATAAAGGGAGGGTCTGTTTGTATTGTTTATAGTAGGAAAGAACAGTGCAAGATTTCATCTACTGCGGTTCAGATCCCTTGCTATTTTTGGTATTTGACCTCTGCAGAGAAGATTACCAGAACTACAGGTCTTTTTCATTTTTATTATGTGTTTCTACCCTCCTACTCTTAAGTTACTCTTATGTTAATGATTCAATCTTCTAGAATGTGCCATTTTTCCACATTTTCACTGTATTTTTCAAATGAAAATTCGTATTTCTATATATTTTTGAGCTAACATCCTTTTGGAAAGGAGTACTATGCAGCTTGGCAGCATCTTCTGTACACCACTCAAAGGAAAAGGGAAATAACTTATGATTCGTTGGTTTATCTTTTGAAAAACATTCTGGATTGAAGAGGACTGATGAGCCTCTTGGCTTGAACTGAGGCTGCAACATTGAGGATACTGTGCAAACAGCACAGCAGTATGTGCTGGGACAGTGTTAAGTGTTTAGTTTGTGCAGATAGGTACTTAACTTTTCATTTCTCCACCACTGGAAAGGGCTGCCTTTGGCACAACTTTTTGCTTCTAGTCTTGCTGTGTGATTGTTGCCACACTCCACCAGTGAAAAACACATAACAAAGGCATCTGAAAATCCTGCCTCTTTGGCATCACTTCCACTTCGTGCCTTCTATTCTAAACATTGAGTTTATTTCTTTTTTAAAGGAGCCTTGTAGGATGCCCTGGAGGTCAAAATATCTTAGGTTATTTCAAAGAACTGTGTTTATTCTGAGTTCCCAAGATGTATTGAGTTTTGAGTATTCTTTCAGAAACTTATTGTTTCTGGTAGTGGTAATGTCCAGGAGATGTGCAGGGGTTGCATGTAACTGTGTACTTAATTCATAGAACAAATCACATAAGTATAGTTTCCGAAGTCTAGATATAACACAGAAGTTTCAGGTTTAATTTATAACAGGTGGCTTTTCCTGGCTCGGGGCTGCAGGTGTGAATGCAGCTGAAAGATTCAGCTGTTCCACATAAGGAATGGTGATCCCCAAGGATGGGATTGCACCTCTGTTTCAAAGACAAGTGACTGGTCAGAGCCAGACACCTTCAGCCAGGTACTCGTGTGTCATCCCAGTGGTGGTAGTGTCCTGGCACCTTGACATCACCTGGATTTTGTCAGTATTGAGACTACAGATCCAGACTGTGGGCCACTGTGAGCTGGAGAAAGTGAAGAACCTGAATTTAATGAACTACCTCAGATTCTGAGAAGAGGGGGAACCATGAGGAAAGAAGAGGTTTTGGCCAGTGCCCCCTGTGATTTCTTCTGAGACTGGAGCAGTCCAAGAGCAAGCTGTTGGTGCCCTACAAAGTCTTTGTGTCAGAGAGTTTGTCATACAAACATGAGCAGTTCTCGTCTCTGATCATCACAGCTGGCTGTTGTGCTTTGTGCACAGTATGTCACGTTTCAGAGACTCTGATTTTGCCAAAGGATTCTTTGGAAAGCAGATACCTCTGTTGTTGAACTTAAGGAACTAGAAGTGCTTCAGTGCTGAGGACTGTGTGCTTTGTAGGTGGCTGTAATCCAGTTCTTAGGTATCTTCTATTGTGTTTGGAAGACCATTGTTTCCTATTTGTCTCATAAATTTAACACAGATCCTATTCCTGCCATTTAAACTTTCCCATCAAAATACAACAGTGACTTCCCCTTCTGAAAAGGAAGGGCTGGCAGCTACACCCTGAAGTTTGAGCATGAGTTGTTTATATAACCTTCAATCACAATTTCATAATAGCCTAAAGACTTTCTTACTAAGGCAGACATTTTACTGAGTCTTTAGCAAAAACCTGGCTGCCATTGGATGCAATTTTAAGGCTTCTTAGTTGTTGCATTGGAAATAGAGTTGAAAACTGAACCCTTCACCTTCCTGGTGGTAGAAATTGCAGTTCTGTCTGAGAACATGAACAGCATTTTCTGGTATTTCAGAATAGCTGTAGTTAAGTCATTCTGGGCAAAAGCTTAAGAGCTGTCTTGAGCTAATTTTATTTCCCAGAAAATATTATTAAAACTGAATTAACCTCCTTTTGCAGACTGGCTTTTTACAACTTCTGGATATTTGTAGAGTTCCCTCGCCTTCCCCAGCAGTAAAAGCTCTGACATGAGTGCTGTAGAAACTGCTTATTGAAAGATACTCTCTATCATAGTCAGTAATATTTAAACAACTGCAGCTTGCCTTCCAAATGGATGACATTTGTCAGGAACATGTCTGTTTGAGTTTACTTGGCCTTTTGAGTAGACAAAGTCTGAATATTTAGAGCTTAAAATTCAGGTCAGCTTGAAAACTACATTTTTCTTACAAGAAATTTACAGAGAGAACCTGATTTTTTTAGTAACCATAGCAGTGCAAGAGAGCTGATTTACGAAAACTCCTTTCTCCACTCTCAAGCATGTGTGTTTGAAACTCTATTTAAATAAAAGCTTCCACTGCAATTCTTCAGTAAATTGAATTAAGTAGTTTTCCTAATTAATAATGTTAAAAATATTTTATTTTTTCAGTTTATATTAATTTTCATGGATGTTTAACAGTTTTGTGTTTAGCAGCATGGCAAACAGCGTTTGAGAACAGTTGGCTTTATGTAATAGTTCTAGTAAAAGCTTGTTTCATTTGAGGACATACCCAGAAAAGTAAGTAAGGAACAAGTTCTGTGGGTAGGTTGTACACAGGGTAATGCCAGAAAACACATGAAACTTCTTTGCTTCAGAGGGGAAAGGAGTTTCCACAGGATGTCTGCATTTTATGGCAAAAATGACTGGTAGATGTTCTCTGAAAGGTTGCTTTGATGTAGAAGATTAACCTGGGGACCTCATTGTCAGGATATTACTGAGGCAGATCGCTTAGTGAGATTATTTGTGACTTGGGAATTAAGTTTTTATGTTTGCCTGCTTAAGCTGTTTTTTAAGAATTTGCTCATTTGTCACATGGTATTGTGAATATTTGTGTGCACCAAACCAGAAGAGGGAAAGCAAAACCCTGAAACCACAAAGAACACCAAGAACAAAAAAAAGCAGAATGCAGCTTTGTCATAGCAACTTTTCCTTTGTTTTTGGTCTCTCATGGACCATTAAAATAATTATGACTAAAACAAGTAATACATGGAAACTTGCACATTCTGCCCCTAAAAATCCAGTCTGGAGAATTTGCAGAAAAATTGATGATAGAACAGTTGGGAAGGCACGAGAATATTTTCTTGCATTCTGTGTCTGTCTGATTTTTACTCCATTTCTGTTTGGATTTTTTTTTAAAAGAGTCGTTGCATACATGTGGTACCTTGGATGGGCTGCTGGCCCAGACCTTAAGGAAATATCAGCACCAGTGAGAAATCACTGGAGTGTTGACCCCTTAAAACCTGCTGTGATTCCCTCAGTGTTTGGATTTTGATTCTTTTTAAACACAGAATAGTGGTCTAATTGAATGTATGTTTTTAACAGAAGTGGCTGACTGTATTAACATACCTACATCTTCTTTTAAAAAGGGTTGTAGTTTGTGAACCACTAAAATAATTGCAAATATCTCTTTAAAACGTAAATACTGCTGTGCTTTTTCTGACTCTGAATTGATGGAATCTTTACTGCAATTACAGAGTAGAATTTTCTGTTGTGTTATAGAAAGGAAAACTTTGTTTTTCTTTAATTTTTTTAGGGCATCTTTTAGAAGTGAATCTATGCAAGGATCAAGAAAAATTTGTCTAATTTTGGTTTTGCTGGGTAAAGTTTGCATTTGTGTGCATCGCTGAAATAGTTTGGGTGTCTAGGAAGGTTCAATAGTGCCAGAGAGGAATTGCCTCTGAAGGGAAGATTTTTATCAGCTGCACTAAAAGTCAGTGTTCTTTGGTTTTACAGGAGGCTCAGAAAATGCTGAGGTGCTTAATTGCAGTGAATTCCACATGTCACGTAGCCTGTTTAGGTGGTCCATGATACGCTGGCAGGTGTTTCTGTGCGTCATTGGGCACCTAAATACTTGTAAAATTACCTCACCAGGCCATTTCAGGCTGTAGTCCTGTGTAATTTTGGTCTTGTTCTCTGCCTCCCCTGTGCACGTCCCTCAGCACAGGGGTTCACTTAAGAAGTCTCTTGCAGTCGTACTGATGCAGCTGTTTGTGGGCTGTGCTTCCTAGAACAAAACTTATTCCTCCTCAGGTAGAGGGGGTGACTTAATTTTGTTTCCACTTGTGGAGAACATCACATTACTTTATAAAAATAATAAAGCAAATTTAGCTAAGTGACTCTCCCAGGATTCCCAGATAGACTGTTTAATCTGTTAAGGGGATTATCTGGTGTAGTGCTTAGAGACACGAGAGGTTGAACTCCTTGAATCAGGGAGCCCTTTCCTGTTCTGTGTTCGTGTGAATGAAGTTGTGGTGGGCAGGACATCGGGATAATTGAATTTTAGCTCTGTGCATCACTTCTGCACGAGATGCTTTCTTGTACGCATATTTAAAGCTAACACTGTTTAAGAACGTTGTAATTAAAAGTCTCCTTGGCTTTTATTTATTCCAGGTTTCTGGCAAGGCTGGGGAGAGCATTTGGGATGACGGCAGTGGAGAAGGTGGAGGAGCAGCTGGCGGGCCTGCGCATAGCCAGGCGCTGTGTGCCCAGTGAGGAACCTGCCTACCTGCTGGACATTGACACCTCCACAGCTGCCCAGCCCGGGAGCAGCCGCTTCGTGGCAGTTTCCTGTTCCAATAAATCCATCAGGGTGTACGACAGGGAGACGCTGCACTTCCTGCGGGAGTACAGCGGCCATCCCGGGATCCTCAGCGGGGTCAGGTTTGCACACGCGTGTGACAGCGTGGTGTTCTCAGCCTGCAGCGAGGGCACAGTGAAGTGCTGGGATGTTCGCTCAGCCACGCAGAAACCTGTGCAGGTGTTCAGTGGCTATCCCTCCAACGTCTTCATGAGCTTTGATGTCAGCTGCAATGACCTCATCGTTTGTGCTGGAACAGAAAAAGTTGAAAAGGACACATTTCTGGTGTTTTGGGATGCAAGAGGCATTACAGATTGTGCCAGCACCACTAAAGAACCCTTGGGAGTCTATTCTGAAAGTCACAATGATGACATCACTAAAATCTGTTTTCATCCTATCGAACCCAATTTGGTAGTGTCTGGGTCAACTGATGGCTTGGTGAATGTGTTTGACATCAACAAGGATAATGAAGATGATGCTTTGATATCGACTTGCAATTCAGATTCATCAGTGAGTTCTCTTGGCTGGTCTGGGCAAGATTACAAGCAGGTCTATTGCATGACACATGATGAGGGGTTCTGCTGGTGGGACATGGCTCAGCTGGACACTGAAGAACCAATAACCCTGCTGCACATTCTGGATGTCAGAGAGTCAGTCTGCGCTGAAAACCACGGCCTGCATTACCTGGTGGGTGGCTTGTACCACGAAAAGGCGGGGAAACTCTTCCTGATTGGGGGAACCTCCACAGGAAACATCCATCTGATCAGCTGCGGCACTGATGGCCTGAGCCTGGTGGGGACCCTGTGTGGGGGACACTCGGCCACCGTCCGCTCCTTCTGCTGGAGCCCGACGGATGAGTCTCTGCTGACAGGTGGAGAGGATGCTCAGCTGTTGCTATGGAAACCCGGAGCTGTGGAAAGGTCCCTCACAAAGAAAGCGTCTCTGAAGATCTCTTCTTCCGTGCAGAAGAGAGTGAGAGTTCACCACACCTCCCTGAAAAGCAGGAAAAAGTGAATTGCCTAAAGTGGGAATCTCTGCTGTGTAGAGCTTTCCTGGTGTGGCCATGTTTTATTTGGAGGTTTTCTGTGGAAAGAACTGTGGTGCTTGAATTCCCCCTGGGAATGTATTTCAGTCATCAGAAGAATGCCTTTTATTTTTTTTTAAGTTGCTAATATTAATCAGAAAAGAGTAAACATTTGCTCCTGAGTTCTTGAACAACAGATGTTAAATCATATTACATAAAACTGTTTCTGAGGTTATTTAATGTCTCAGACAATGTTTAAAATGTGTAATACAGGCCTGTGGCTTGCATAGTTTGTTACCTTCCCAATGAAATTCCCTGGCACATTTTAAAAGCTTTTGTATTCCATGCTGTATTTTGCTTTCTTCACAGAAAACTTAATGAAATTGCTCAATTTAGTAAAAGATCTTATGTCACATCTTAATGCCTGAAGGAATTACTTCTTGATGAAACAGAAAATAAGTAGTTTGCACTGTCACATCACTGGTTTAGAACAAGCTCATAAAGAAGCAGCTGAGAGAGCCATCTTTTTCATAGCAGATATGAATGTATTCAACCAAACAGCAGCTAATTTGTATGAGTATGAGAACTGTTAAACTGGCATTATTTCCTGCATGAAAATAACCAAGAATTTTGCAAGCAGCTTCATTCTCTCCTACTAAGTGCACCTGGAAGACTGGGGAGATCTTTGGTGGGTTGGAGAAATTGATGGGTGTAATTACACCAGTGGTGCTTATAATCCCAAACCCCGACTTGAAAGAAACTGGTATCACATGCCAGGTGATGCTGAAACCCAAAAAAGAACGCTGCCTTCAGAAACTGTAGTTATGGAGGAACAGGCTGATATGAAGAGACACACAAAAAAAAGAGGTTGGCTTGTGTCCTTTAAGAAATGTTTTTCTCTGCGGAGGGGTTTTATGCTTGGACATCTCCCCAGGAGAGCTTTGTTTTATTATTCCACCAAATACCCACTGCGTGGTGCAAAAACAGTCCTGTACTTGTAAAATGGGTGAGACTTTATGCTTATCCTGCTTTGCTGGCAGACTCCAACCTGTGCCCCTGGCTCTGCACTCACACTCACCTCCAGCCTTCCCAGGACCACTGCAGGCAAAGGGTGGTGGTATTTAGGCTGTGGTTACACATGTGCACTACAACTGAAACCAGGACCAGAGTATTTAAGAATTGCTCTGTCACAGAATAGCTGGCAAAGGATTTAAGAGGGGTTGGGTTATATTTTTTTTCCTTGAGGGTAGATAGGTAATTCTTTCAGAACAAGTCCTGAACACCAGGTTTAGAGGATTATCCTGTAGTTTAGAGACAGTTTCTGAGGTACAGAAGATACTCTAGCGTATGGTTACAGCTGTGCTGAAGATGCCTGAATCATCTCTGGAATTGAATCCTTTTCAACCACAAGTATCGAGTTTCCACATGATGTTTCACAAACTGTTAATACCCTTTAGCCACAACTGTGAATCCATTGTTGGTTTGGGTTTGTCTATTGGTGATAAGTAAGATGATTCACTTGGTTTTGTTACTGTTGGTTATTTAAAAGCGCAGCTTCAATTTAAAAATCACAGTTCTCTACACTTCCTTTTGTTACTTGTGTTAAATTCATGTTGTCCCCAACATCCTTATCTGTTGCTTTCCAAATAACATTTTGCTATTTTGAGATGAGGTGGGCAGTGAGTGTCAGGGCTATGATGCACCTGGATCATGTGCACTCTCAAGATTTATTATTCCAGGTCACTGTTTTTTGCCTATTGTGTAATTGAGTGAACCAAGACCTTCAGATCCTTCTGAATTCAGTGTAAAGCCCTCATGGGTCTGACTTGGTTTTGTGCCAGATTGGGGGTGGGGGACTGAAGGATGATTCTGAGACCTATTTCATCGCAGGTACAGTGTATAACTTGCTTTTTAGATGTTTACTCTTTTACTGGTATCTTGACACATTCAGTGGAGTAAAGTCATTGGGTCTGTCTCATGCTTGATTTCTTGAAGACAGCTTTGTGTGCTCATAGAGAAATGCACAGAGAGGGAGCTTGTGGCCTGCACTTGCTTTCAAGTGTCTGCTGAGTGAAATTCCAGTGTGCTCTGCCAGCTGCCTCTGAATTAAAGCAGCAGAGGTGGGAGTTCTGGGACTGAAGAGTTTGCAGTATGCAACCTGTGTTTGTTATCTTGTTTCTGAATTACGGGGATATAGATTTGTTCAGTATCAGTTACAGCCGTGATTTTCCCTGAGAAGCTGATTTCCCCCTTTTACGTGCATAACAGAAATAGCAGCGGAAGGGGAAAAATGTGTGTCTGTATCTTAAAATTCCACAAAGGCACAGCAGCTGTCATGAGACTCAGGCTTGTGTTGCCTCTGAAAATACTCAATTTTGTTGTTTCTCTTTTTCTTTTGTGTTGACTTAATTTCAGGTTAATACCCATAAAATAAACATAGACGGAAACCACATGTGAACAAGTAATTAGCACTCCTTGCTTCTGCAAGCTGCAAACGCTATTTCATAGACCACAGAGCTCAGGCAGAATCTGTGTGTGATCACATAAATAATAATAGACTCGAAATCAGGTTAACTTTGACTGTATTTAATCTCTTAGGTTAATTTTGACATGTAAGTTGGCTTCAGCATTGGTAAGAAACTCTGAATCATGGAATCACAGAATGGTTCAAGTTGGAAGGGACCTTTAAAGGCGATTTAGTCCAACCCCCCTGCAAAGAGAAGGGACATCTTCAACTCAACCAGGCTGCTCAGAGCCCTGTCCAGCCAGGCCTTGAATGTTTCCAGGGATGGAGCATCCACCTCCTCTCTGGGCAACCTGTGCCAGTGTTTCACCACCCTCCAATTCAGAAGGATGCAGTAGGGGACTGTGTCAAAGGCCTTACAGGAGTCCAGACCTGACCTTTATAAAACTTACATAATTGAAACTATGTGCAAACAGCTTTCGGAAATCATCACTGTGTGAATTGTTTAACCCCAGGGGAAGCTTTAATTCCGGAAGCAGTATCAGATTTGTTCCAGTAAATGAAAAGCAGAAATCCAGATAGACTACTTAAATGCAAAAAACAGTGTCCATCTTTATTCAGAGTTTATAGTAAATCTGTTGTACAATGTATATGAGCAGCAGGAGATTATCCTGCTGTAAACACGTGAAAATTAACTTACATGCAGTTGGCACATTCTGAAACTTACTCTTTGTTTCTTTTTCTCTGTAATTAAAATGCAGTACTTGCATACTCACCACTGTTTTTCAAGTAAAAGATGTATGAAGATAACATCCCATAGTTGGTGGGTACCTTCAGCAATTACTTGAGTGTAGGAATTTTACCCACACTTTGGGGTTGAGGTGGAAATTTATTTGACAAATCGAAAGTTGTGAATTCATTTCCGGGTGGAAGTTACTTAGCCAGTTGCCAGCCATAAGCTATTCTGTGGCCAGATTGTATAGGGCACATGTCCTGTGTGTTCAAACTACATAACTACATTCAAATATCCCCTAGCAGAGAAGCTGATGCAGTAAAATCTTCTAAAGACATGAAGTGCAAGCTTGATGCTGTTTCAAATGACAGCTTTCTCTTGGCTCCTGGTGTGCTGTGGCTCTGTAGGTCAGAGTGTTGTGTGAAGCAATGCATTTTGTCATGGGAAGTGCTGACTCGGCCCCTGCACACTCCTGGAGCTGCATCTTGTGTATTACAGGATCCTGGACTGGTTGGGGTTGGAAGGAACCTCTGGAGATCATCTGGTCCAGCCCCCTGCTCAAGCAGGTTCACCTAGAGCAGGTTGCACAGGATTGTGTTCAGGCAGGGTTTGAATATCTCCAAGGAAGGAGACTCCACAGCCTCTCTGGGCAGCTGTTCCAGTGCTCTGCCATCCTCACAATAAACAAGTTTTTCCTCATATTCAGATGGAACTTCCTGAGCATTAGTTTCTGCCTGTTGCCCCTTGTCCTGTCACTGAAGAGCCTGGTCCCATCCTCTTGGCACTCACCCTTAAATCTGTGTTTTGGGGAGGGTCCCTTCTGTCAGGAAGGGCTTGGGTATGGATGCAGTTGCAGTGTCAGTTCATCACCAAAGCTTTTGTACTCCTGAAAGTTCTGACACACTTGCCCATCTCCTAAAGCTCCTCTGCATTTGCCGTGGTTAATTTGGAATTGTTTCTCTCCACCCCTTCAAAATGGTCTTTTGTTGTTTGGCTTCTTGGTCTCTTTTTGGATGGGGTGGTAGTGAGTTGTGTTGGTATCTGCTTTTCTGAGGAGATGAGTCCTGTTCCTTTCCTCTGGGAGCTCTTCTGCCCTGTGCATGGGCTGCTGGATTCTGCACTTCCATACCACACCAAATGGAGGGTGGGAAACAGGGAGGGAAGAAAAAGGAGAGGTTGGCCCCAGCTGACCCTCTGACAGGGCATGTCTCCAAGGAAGCTTGATAAGGAGCTGGACCCTCTACCTTTTGAAATACATGTAAGAGCTTATTCTTGAGCTTGATATAAGCAGGATAGGACCACAAATAAATTATGCAAGACAAAAACACCCTTAAAGCATAAAAGCCAGTTCCTGTTTGTCTGTGAGATGAACAATTTGGCAGTGAAGCGTGTGGGAGGCAGAAGGTGTTCACTTGCCTGGGCTGGGTGTTCTTCCAGGAGCAGTGAGCAGACCCACTGGTTGAGCCACTCTTGCTCTCCCTGCTCTGCAGGAACCAAGGGATTTGGGGATTCCAAGTGCCATGAAAAAACAGGCGGGCAGGAGTTAGTGTAGAGATGACAGCTAAAGGCAGCAACTCAGTCAGTGAACTTGCTACTGTTGGGTGATTATACAGTTCCCTGGTTCCTTATCAGGTATTTGCTGATAACCTGTCAACCAGTTCTGAGGATCTTTGATAACTTCTTGGTTTCTGTTTCCTTTTTGTGCACCAGTTTGTGACCTGGCACAGGTATGTTGGCTAAGGGGAGAGGGGTTACCTGCAGTTACTGCCCCTGCCTGTGTGGCCTCAGCTTCCTGACAGTGTTCTGTCCTGCTGGGATTTCTACATGTGTGTTTCTTCCAGCCTTCCTCCTCCTGCCTTTGGATACTTTGAAATCTATATTTTGAAAGTTACCTACTTCTCAGGAAATAGAATGTCAGAAAATACTATTCTGTATACTCTTCCTGCAATCTTGGCACCAATGTTTTTAAGGGAATAGATTACATTTTCAATAGCAGTTTCAGTCTTACACTCTCATGCTCTGACTAAAGATTTGATGGTGCTCCAATCCCATAAAGGTGGTACTTGAGCAGCCTGTGGCTGCAGGAACTCAGAACTGGCAGTGGGAAATGCTGGGAGGAGTTCAGGAGAGCTCTCAGTGCTGATTTAAAATTATCATTTTGAGCATTGTCCTGAAAGTGGGGAAAAAGAAGGTCCAATAACTAAAAATACACAGTAGGGCACTGAAGGACGGTTGCATCCCAGGTAATATATTTGATATTACTGATTTGGAGAGTATATAAGATAAAATCTGAAGCACTTTTAGAGACTGAGAGTCCACTTTTCTGGATGTTTTTAATACAGGAATTCTTGATTACTAAAGGAATTGAATATCTGCAAGTACAATGTCTGCCAGCCCTCTCTACTTCAGGTCCAAATTAAAAAATACTGAATACACACATAGCAGGCCAAACAGCTGGAAGTGGCTCCCTTAACTTTCACTGGGACTTCTGGAGAGCAGTGCCCATAAACCAAGCACAGTGGTTCTGATTTGTGTCTTTGATTTCAGTATTGCAGACTCATGAAAAATGAAGGCAGAAGGGTACACTGATGGTCTTGAAAAAACCGAGGCTGACACACTTTGCTGTTGGGAACTCTGACTGGTACATGGAGATCTCAGAAGTTTTTCCCTCAGACATTTAGAGAATGCAGAGTGCAGTGTTTTCTAACAGTAATTTGGGCATCATTTGAGGAAGGAATGCTCAGGGCTTTGCCGTAACAATGATCTGGGTGAACTGACTCAGTTTAGGACTGATACATGAGGGATCAGGATAAACAGGGGGATGTTCCTTGGATCAGTTAGGATGGTGGTTGTGCTTCACTCCCCAAAAATCAATGACTGGCTGAGGCCAGCACTGGAGAACCTAGTGTTTATTAGAAAGGAATGAGCATTTAATAAAACAACCTTGTTTGGCAAAGTGAAGACACATAATGCTGTATGGGTCAGAAGGATACCTCTAGATAGCAACCCATCAACATGGCAGTCATAAAGATCTTGTGTAGCGTTCTAGGTGAGTGTGGTATTAGAGCCACAGGTAGATTAAATGATTGCTGGAATTAATTCTTATAGTTCGGTTGAATTTATGGAGTCCTAACTGTTGCAAACAGGAGAAAGTATGAAGGCAATTCAGGAATGTAGTAATAGGAGCACACAGGCATCCCAGATGCCAAGGAATGAATAGTGGTGCTTTGTTAAAACATTTTGGCTAAAATAAGCCCAAATCCTTATTTATTCTTAATAGTGTTATTATTTTAACATTTCTGTTGTGGTTTATTGCCAGGATGCCTAGACAGTGAGTGAGCTGTAACTCAGTTGTTCCGAGCAAGCTCAGGGCCGTGTGCAGGACATGAGAGCTGCTCTTCCCTCTCTGTCCCCACCTGCCAGCCAGGACACTCCTGTCTCCCAGGTGTCACCTTACTTTTGTTTCAGATGTTCGAAGTCTGCAGGTTTATTCTATTTCATAGAGGAATTTGCTCCCATTTATTTTCTAAACTCTTAGAATTCCCCAAGACTGCATTTAAAATGAGACATAGCTGAAGTATTTGTGGTTTCTTACAGGGGTGTGCATTAAACCCATTTGCTGATTTATTATTAGACACATTTAATAGATTTACTAGCATGGCAAACTTAGCACCTGGAGAATTACCTATTTATGCATTAATACAGCAGTTTTAACTGTCTTATCAATACTCTTTAAACACACAAAAAAATTCCTGAGACTTGATTATAGTTGAAAATTTCTGTAGGTGGGGGTGTTTTTAGAGAGTTTTGTTGATGCAACAATTCCAAAAAGCTCCATAGTATCTTGTAAATGAAGAGCCAGTGTTTTCCAGATGGCTCTATAAATAAATTTGGTAGGTGCAGAAATAAGGTATTTCAAGAGCTCCAGGCGTGTTTTTGCACATAGTGCTATGGTGAGCTAATAGAGGAAATTAACTTCCTTTTGTTTGCAAAATACAAAACCCCTCCAGTTCTTAACGTGTTTTCCACCCCGCCGGGCGAGTTCAGCCACGGCGCAGCTTTTCCGTGTGGATCCTGGGTCTCCACCTGTACCACGGTCGGGAACCTGGGGGAGGAAGGCCACAGGGAGCTCTACACAGCTCATGTGGGTGCAAACCAGAGCATTCTGCTGGGTCAGAATCCGAGGTCTGGGAGAATAAAGCCTGCACGTGTGGCTGGCCCAGAGAAGCAAGAGCCGAGAGCAGTTGCTGGTGTTTGTGTCCTGCCATTCTTTTCCCTGTTTTTTTTAAAGATGCTTTAACTTCCTATGCAGTCTGGTGCTGTCTTACTACAAAAAGAGAGAGTTACTGAACTAACACTTGAGACAGCAGAATGCAGGTAGCCAAGAAGGCCAATGGCACTTGGCCTTTGTCAGGGCGGTGATTGTCCCTCTGTGCTGGGCACTGGTCAGGCCACACCTCACATCCCCTGTTCAGTTCTGGCCCCTCACTTCAAGAAGGACACTGAGGGGCTGGAGCATGTCCAGAGAAGGGAACGGAGCTGGGGAAGGGTCTGGAGCACAGGTCTGATGAGGAGCATCTGAGGGAGCTGGGGGTGCATAACCTGGAGAAAAGGAGGCTCAGGGGAGACCTTCTCACAAGTCCCTGACAGGAGAGTGCAGCCAGGTGGGGATCAGGCTCTGCTCCCAGGTAACAAGGGACAGGATAAGAGGAAATGGCCTCAAACTCGACCAGGCGAGGTTTAGATTGGACATTAGGAAAATTTTCTTCATGGAAAAGGTTATCAAACATTGGAACAGGCTGCCCCGGGCAGTGGGGGAGTCACCATTCTTGGAGGGCTTTAAAAGGTGTAGATGTGGCACTTGGGGACATGGTTTAGTGGTGGGTTTGGCAGTGCTAGGTTAGTGTTGGACTCAATGATCTCAGAGGTCTCTTCCAGCCTTAGTGATTCTGTGGTTCTGTGATTCTCTAAGAAGCTCCTGTTCCCTGCCTTGCTCTTCTTGATCTCAGACAATTTCTGTTCTTTAGGCAAAGGTGAACTTGACAGTTACCAGGAAAATTCCAACTCTCTGGCTCACCACACAAGCACTGGGACAGCACCAAAGCAAGAGGAAACATCCTGTTTTAAAGCAAGTATTTTTAATCCCAAACTGGGAGAATGTTAGTTACTAAGTGCTCTAAGAGCACTCTGTTCCTTGCTGATGTTTTGGGCTGTGGGGCTTTGTGCAGGATATTGGAAGAAGAGTGGGAAGTGCAGGGCATTGTGCCCACCTGCCCTGTGACCTGTTGGAATGTGCAGAGGGATCAGGTGTGTGCACCCCTGCTCAAATGGTGGTCTGAGAGGCACTTTGCTCCACTTTGTGGAGCTGGGAATCGCTTATGAATGCAATCGGATATCAGAAAGGTTTTAATAGGCTTGGTATTAAAGCAACTGTAAGTGGAATAGTCTAAATATATACTTGGAATAATAAACTTTTGCTAATCTCCTGGAAGAAAATGGTGCTCTGTCACTCAAAAGATTATTTCCCCCAGATTTTAGACAGGATTTATGCTGGGTTCCCCCCCCTTCCCATCTCCAGTATAACTAAAATAAACCAGCTCATTTTTAAAGGTATGTTGCATAGTTATTCTCAAGCAATGAAATTAAAACCTCTAAACTTTAGAACCCAAGTGGAAACTAAGTTTCTAAAAGCATAGATTTTTTTTTTAATATAAAAAATATGCATTTTGTTGCATCAGGAGGGTTTAATTACTATGTATTTCATGAGCAGAATGGTCTTGAAACCCATTACTAAAAAATGGTACAAAACAGCATCTCTTGCTTCCCTGAAAAACTCTTCTCCAAGTGCCACTAACTTTTGTCTGACTTGTTCCCACCTGCTCGTGGTGTCCATTGTGACCAGGGGAGCCCAAGGTTATCCTGCATGGATAAACAGCTCTGTACATGCTGCACGTGGTGTTTTCTGGATAAACAATGGATTGTCCTGCCAGAGACTTTGTCTTTTGAGGGTCTCAAACAGGAAGTTGATGTTGTACTTTTCGTTTTAGAGAGGGAAAGTGAGGCAGAAACCTCCCCAGCTGCACATAAAAAATTTGCCACAGCTGATCAGAGTCAAGAACTCCGGCCTCTCTCCCGTTCCTCTGCTCCACAAGGCTGCTGCTGCTTTGGCCTCTTGTGGAGTTCATAATGTCACCACCAGGGGTAATTTATTTTGTTAATTTAAAGATTTGAAGCTTGAGGTCTGGAACCCCAGAGGACAGAGAGACAAGGAGCACACAGCCCATGTACCCGGGGAATAAACCACTCAAGGAAGGGGAAAGAGAGGAGAACAGCAGCAAGGCAAATCATGGACATCAAACCAGAAACCCCTAACCTTTCCCCAGCCCCTTCCCAATTTCTGTCACGGACCAGGTGGCAGGGAGGGGAATGAACACATGACGTTAAAGAATTCTTGGAAGAGAATAAAGCAATGGCTTGGTGGTTTCCTGAGAGCCCCTGGGGACAGCGAGGAGGAGCAGCAGGGGAGAGAGCAGGAAAACGTTCATTTGGAAGTCAGACAAAGAGGTGATAAAACTCCTCCTAGATGTGTATCAGGCAGGACTAAGACAGGTGTAACCCGTGTGGCCTGTCCTGTGCTCCATCAATGCTAAATTGCAATCTCAAGGGCTTCTGTAGGGATGGCAAGGGGCCGCTGAGGCCCCAGAGTCCTGTTTTCCTAAAGCAGAATGCCTCAGAGAGCTTGTACGGCTCCAAAATGTGCTGGAGGTGCAGCGAGGCTCCTGTTGGTGTGGGGCTGCAGGGCACTGACAGATAATGATAAGCCTTCAAAAACCCAGAAGGCAAATGTTTGGAGGGAGGAGGAAGAGTCAGGACAGCTGTGACCGAGGTGTGTGAGAGGGGCTCGGCGCAGCACAGCCAGCGTTCGGGAACCAGCTGAGCTGTCACCCACGGTATTTTATGATGATGCCCTGCAACGTGATCTCTGTTTACATTTTAATAGATCCATTTAGCAAACGCAGTGCTGGGATTGCTGCCAGCTCTGTTTTCCTTGCTAATGAGCGTGAGGGGAAGGGAAACACAGGGAGGGAACCGCTTGTGCCAGTCCGGCAGGAGCTGGGCCTGGGGGGAGCAGGGCTGAAGTTTGTGCTTAGCCCAACTCCTCTCCCTGAGCAAGGACTTTCACCAAGCTCTGCCCTCTCAAAAGTCCAGGCTGTGATCCTCTCTAGCCTTAAGATAAAGCTGAGTGGAGGCTTTTTACCATGGGTGGCACTACAGCAACTGATTGGTGTTTTCTTTTGTATGTTTTGTCCTTAAGGAGCTGGATGGGAGAACAAGGACAGCGAGGCTGAGGCTGATGTGGAGGAGATGGTGTGAGGTGAGAGGCCATGGGGCACACAGGGACTTGTGTTGCGTTGCTTTCTGCCATCTGCTGCAGTGACTTGAGTTGCTTGCTCTGTTCCTGTGTGGATTTTGGAAATTGTGGGAGCCCTTAACACCACATATACTTGGGATATGGCACGAGGTGTGTGCGGGAGCCCGTCTGTGCTCGGTGCCATTGTGCATTATGTAGGAAGAGATGATAAACCAAGTCTGTTTCATTTCACTTTAGTTTGAAAAACCCATGGATCTCTCCTGCGGCTCTGTTTGGTTACCAACACTTCAGCAGTGTTGTATTTACTGCCCTAAGGGCACTGACAATCCCTTTAAAATCATGACTTGGAAATCAGGACAGGTCCGAAATGGCTGTGAGTGTTCACAGCCTCCACCCGCGAAGGCTGAAGAGGTTTTCTGTCCTGTGCTGGGTCTGGCTGCGATGGAGTTAATGATCCCCACAGCTGCTCTCACAGGGCTGTGCTGTGTATTGGTGGCTGGGAAGGTGTTGATAAATAACACACCATGGTTTGGCTGCTGCTGCCCAGCACTCCACAGCATCAAGCTGCCTCTCCAGCATCCTCCCCTCACCAGGAGACTGGGGGTGGACAAGGATTTGGGAGGGGACACAGCCAGGACAGCTGACCCCAACTGACCAAAGGGATGTTTCAAACCATTACTGATGCCTGGTCATCAATAAAAGCTGAGACAGGAGAAGGAGGGAGGGCCTTCCATCCAGGGTCCAGGAAGTGCCTGGACCCTGCCTGCTGGTGGGAAGTAGGGAATAAATACTTAGTTTTCCTTTGCTTCCATGCGTGGCCTTTGCTTTTGCTTTATTTAACTACCTTTATCTTGACCCATGAGGTTTTTTCTGTCTTATTTCCCCTGTCCTGCTGAAGGAGAGGACTCACAGAGTGGCTTGGTGGGCACCTGGCTTCAGCCCACCACAAGGAATTGTCCTTTCTCTAAGTGCTTTAACTCAAGTACAGTATTTAATACAGCCTGTGTGCCACTGAGTTCTGTTTACATGTGAGAAACTTCCAGACTCCAGCCATGTTTGAAATTTCTTGTGCAACAGAGGCTTCAGCAAAGACATCACAATTAGTAGTAAAATTAATTAACAGCCAAGAATATCAGTATCTAATCCTGCCACACGCCTGTGAGAACTGCAGGATTCAGATTCAGTGGGATGACGACCCAGAGTGGGATGCTTAAACTCATCAATAATTTTCTTGCAGAGGTCATAATGTACAGGGGAAAAAAGCAACCCCCAAAAGTACAAGCCTGGCTTCAGGACCTCTCCTCCACTGACCCTGCAGTCCTTCCCCTGTCCTGGGCTGGGAAAACCACAGAAGAGAAGACAGGAGGTTGTAAGAGGCTGCTTATCCTGCTTGAAACATCCTGTGAGCACTGCAGACTCTGATGTTCAGTTTGCATATAGGAATAAATTCAGTAATGACGATATTTATTACAGTAATCAACATATAAGAGGATGAATGCCTGGGAGCCAAAACTGGACATAATTCCAATTACAAATAAGGTACATTATAATGGCAGAGGCCAAAATTAAACATTCAGCAACTTGCCTACACCCATACAGGACCACAGCACAGGAAATACTAAAATTAAGATTGGGTTTCCTTCACAAGAGATGACAACTCCTCATTTTCTAAAGTGTCATAAATGTTTTCATATGCATATATACTTTTCATATATTTCATATATTTGAGTATATTTTCATATACTTATAAATTTTTCTTTTTTTCTCCTCTCAAAGTAATTTCCCAGACAAAATGCAGAATGGTTCAGCTCTTTAGCCAGGAGTATTAACTCTCATGGAATTTTTCTCCCGTCTTTCCCTCCCAGTTAAGAAATCGTCACTCTTGTTAATTCAGTTTAATAATTCTCTGAAAGGACCATGCCCTCTGCGCTCCCATAAATTCTTGGCTTTTTTCTGTTTGTTTAGCTCAGGTGTATCATTTATCAATTTTCAGGAAAAAGCTGCAGTAAATTGATGCATCCTGGGACAAGGGGATGACCAGAAGCCACTAAAGCACAATACAGGGGACAGTTCTGTCATTCTTAGAGTGATGCCTAAATACCCTGAAGGCTTTTAATTTGAATTTGTAACACAGATGAGAGCAACAGGAATAAAGATATATTCAAATACATACTCATATATTTCATAATTGTATTTGAATGGTGTTAAAGAACAACAAAGTTATGGGAGAAAATTATCCTGAGAAAGAAGGAAAAGCAATAAGCAATTCACAGGAACAGGAGAAGTAGGAGATGGGAGAAACTTGCCTCATAAATTGTGTATTGTGAGGCGTTGAGTGGCTTTATAGTCTCATGCATGTGTGTTTGACCATGGTATTTTTGCCCCAGTTTCTTCATAGGTTAAAAGCTGCAAAGAAATAATTCTGGTTAAGCTAAAAAGAATGGAGAAATGGGTGGTATTTCTAGAGGAGAGGTATTTTTCACTTACTGGGAAGGTCTGAGAATTCTGCTTGCAACACGATTGGCCCTGGTTCATCTCTCTTGTTTATATTTTGAATTTTCAAGTCACATACTGTATTATGCCAAGTGACAGAAGGGAAGATGTCTGTGTGGAGCAGAGTCATGCCCCCACAAAGAATTGGCTTCCTTGGCACATCAGTGTTTTCAGGCACTGGTGACCCTCTGAGTGAGAAATGGAAAGAGGAATGGTGAGCCAGATTTCCAGACAGGCACGCACAATTAAACACATTTGAATGTGCCTTATTTGCCCTCGTGGGGAGTTATTTGTATTTCTCTCCTGAACAGCTTGAGCCTACTGTTACCTTCTTTAATTACCACACAGGTCACTGCCTTCCTCAAGGGCCTGATGAGCTGGACCTTGCTGTCCTCCCCTGTGGCACTGCTGGAGCCCCTGACTGGGTGGAAGAGATTTTGGGCAGTGTAAGGCACCCACAGCAGTTACAGGGGAAACACCATGAGCTGGATGTAGGAAATACACAGGGTGTGGGATCTGTGTACGAGTACAGAGCAGGGAGGTGAGAGGCTGAGTGTGTTTAACAAAGGCTTCTGGCCGAGTGTGTTTTAGGCTGTGACTCTGATCAGGATTTTCATAGGAAGCTTCTCTCCCACTTAAAATTTGCAAGGCATGTGGCCCTTTGCTTCTGATTAGAGCAAACATCAATAGAAATTGGATCAATAGAATGGTTTGGGCTGGAAGGCACCTGAAATCTCATTCCAACCTCCTGCCACGAGCAGAGACACCTTCCACCAGGGCAGTCTACTCAAAGCCACATCCAAGCTGGCCTTAAACACTTCCAGGGATGGGGCAGCCACAGCTTCTCCGGGCAGCCTGTGCCAGGGCCTCACCCTCACATTAAAGTTTTTTTTACTAATATCCAATCTAAACCTACTCTCTTTTATTTTGAAGCCATGCCCCCTTGTCCTGTCACTCCCGGCTCTTGTAAGAAGTCCCTCTCCATCTTTCTTGTAGGCTCCCTTCAGGTACTTACACTTGATTCCAGTGTCCTTGTTGAGCAGTAACTGATTTTGATGCCTTCTTTGACCACTGGTATCATTCATGACTATTTTACTCAAGCCCACTTGTGCCAGAACCATAAACATTTGTAGAAGTGGAAAAGTATTAAGAAAAATTTCTTCACTGAAAGGGTTGACAGCCATTGGAACAGGCTGCTCAGGGAAGTGGTGGAGTCACCATCCCTGGAAGTGTTCAAAAAATGTGTAGATGTGGCACTTGGGGACGTGCTGTAGTGGTGGGTTTGGCAGTGCTGAATTAATGGTTGCAATCAATGATCAAAGAGGCCTTTTCCAACCAAAATGATTCTGACTTTATGCTTGTCTCATTTTGCATTGTTTATACTGCTGTCCCTCTTCCCAGATGCACAACCACGTGGCTCACTGCAGCAGGCAAAATGGTTCACAGATGCTTTTTTTAAGTTAGAAAAACTCAGTGGAAAAGCCCAAGAGGCACTGATGTGGGGAAAAACTGCAAGAAAAAGGGCAAGAAATAGATACAGCTTTGTGGTTCATACTTTATTTACAAACACCTTTGAGTGGGTCAGTACAACCAGTTGTAAAATCTTTCTTCTAGATTAAAGAACCAAAACAAGAGCAGAAATATTGCAATTCAAAAAATATACTCAATTATTGGCAGAATTCCATGGCTGCAGGTTATCCACCCGATTTCAGTGTCCGTCCTCCTGTGCC
The DNA here is from genome assembly GCA_013397175.1 of Platysteira castanea. Taxonomy (NCBI): domain Eukaryota; kingdom Metazoa; phylum Chordata; class Aves; order Passeriformes; genus Platysteira; species Platysteira castanea. The sequence continues at coordinate 333,137 of VYXC01013160.1, forward strand.
CAGGATACATAATAAAATAAAACAAATGGAAACTCCTCTCTATATAAGGGGAAATGTTGATAGGTTGCTTTTTTCTGTAATATTGATTTTTCTGAGCACAACCTTTTGTAAGAAAAAAATACCTCAAGAAAGTCTTTGGCTGCACACCCCAGTCAATGAAACTTAGTCCCATTAGTGGGAAAAAAGACATAATTATCTGGGGAGTGTCTCTTCAAGTACAGAAGCAGCTGTTGGAAGACAGATTCAACAACCTCATCTCTTGCTCCAGCTAGTCAGAGGTTCTGACCAACAGTGTGCTGGACTTAACAACAGTTGGTTAAAAAAACCCCAGTGAATTGTAAAGGAAATTGGAACTGTGAATAACTTTGATTTAGGAAATAATGAAGACCGTTTTGGACTGTGAGTAGCTTACTGAATCCTTACTGGAAATATGCACTCAGGAGCCACTGGGAGCTTTCTACACTGGTGTGATGGAGGAAAATATCCCATGATATACATTAATTGTGTATTGGGTTTGCATGACCAGAGAGGTTCTGGCTGATGAACGCACACAAGGATAGTTAATGCTAGACTGGCTTGCACTCAGACATTTTTGTAATCAGTATATTTGGAGGAGAAACATCAGAAATTTCTTAATTCTTCAGAATTACTTCCTGGATTTGATGATCTTGGTGGTATTTTCCAGTCCTAATGATTCAATGATTCTAAACAAATGGCATCATTTTTAGGGCCTCTGAATGCAACACAACAGATGTGTAGCCCATTGAAGATCATCCATGCAAAGAAATCAGTACACAAGTTGTAGAAGAATGCAGGTGTTCTTTCAAAAGCCTTCTCCTTCGATGCTAAATACTCTAACATGAGATGGAAAGTGGGCACAAATGGCTGAGACTGAGCCTCTTGCTCAGTGGAGAAAAATTTTAAGCGAGAAAAGATGAAGCCCCCTCCCAAACTGCCCTTTCCTCAGAACATAATATCCTCAGCAGACCTAGCAGTAGCTGTTAGCCTGGACTTCCAGCCCAAAAATCTCTTTTGTTGCCTCCTTTTAGGACAAAAAGGGAGTGGGAATGGGTTCCTGAACACACCTCACACAGGCAGGGTCAAGTTTCAGGCTGAGAAAGGTTGCCCAGAGAAGTTGTGGATGCCCCATCCCTGGTCAGGCCCAGGTTGGATGACCCCTTTCACTGGTCTAGTGAAAGGTGCTCCTGTCCACAGCAGGAGGTGGAATGAGATGATCTTTGAGGTCTCTTCCAGCCCAAACCATTCCATGATTCTGTGATTCCTGCTAATTCACCTGGGCATTGAAGTGCCCCCGATTCCAGACCTGGGGGTAAGCACAGACACGTCAGGGTGCTGCTGCTGCAGGGGACCAGGGTAGGGACATTTTTCTGTGGCACGTGTCCCCTGAGTATTACCTGAGAGAGAGAAAATACGCATCACCTCCTGCAGATCCTGGCAGGATCCTGAGCAGGGACTGGCTCTGAGCATCAAGGAAATGCAGCCATTCCAAAAAACACCATTTATCTCCACAAGATACTTAACCACAGGGAGAAAAAGTAAACATACACAGACCCTAACAGAAGTATTGCACAAAGGACCTCTAAGCTTGGTGTTTAAAGACTTATATGTGGAAGCTGTTACCAGCCCATCTGCAACTTTGGCTGGGTCAGCCTCACTGTACATCCATCCCAAAAAGCAAGAGGGGCTGAACTATGGAGAGTCACCACGCAGCACTGATTTGGGCTAAACTGCTTTGTGGCTGGATCCATGTTCCCACCTTCTGGAAGTATACTGGATTTGGATTCCAGAAATAAGTCTGCTGCATGGGAAATGCGATCCATCCTATTCTGCACAGTTTGCCGAAGCAGCAGCCATCTGCTGGGGTTTAGAGGAGGCTGAGGAACACAGGATGTTTGCTTTCGTTCAGATGTGCCGTGGATGTGCCTCGAGTGAGCAGACTTGTCACAATCCTAATGGAACAACTGGGACATCACACTCGAGAGGAAAGCCTGCCTTATGGGGTAAAATTAAACTTGAGCAAGATAGAAAGCACTACAAATATACATGCACACATGCATATACATAATCATTTAAGTAAAGGTCAGCAGAGAACAGGCCAGACAGAAATTCCAAGCAAATGCAGCACTAACTTTGAGACTGAGTTAAATGCCTTCCGAGGTGTTTTTTTTGGAAACCACTCCCAAGAGAAAGAATTTACAAAAGGTAAGATAAGGAATGGTCCAGTTGCAAAATAAACCTACATGGCAAAATTACAAGATGAGATTAATCCAGATAAAGTCTCCCACTTTGGGAGATTTGGGATTACTGACAGAACTGAAACATGGGTGTGGATTCACAGTGTGAATCCAAGACCTCCGAAGACGAGACCGAGGCATTCCCTTATCACTGGCAGTGATCATCATGGCCACGCAAGAGACTCGAGAGGGAACTGGGCTCAGGTGTCTGCAGCTGCAGGAAAATGTCATCCCCAGTGAGAGTAACTTCGAGCTGCTGTGAGTGTTAGCCACAAAGGGGAAACATTCCCATGGGAGTGCAGAGGATGCAAGCAGCATTCCGCAAATGCAGGAGGAGAACGAATCCAAGGAGTAACCAAAGATGCAGATGGAGACACTGGCAAACAGCATGAGCAGCAGCTAAGGCTGTTTCTGCCAACAAGGGAAAAAGATAGGAACAGTAAATCAAATAAAATTAAACATGCAGCAACAATGGATGCCCCACTTTTTTCTGCAAATGTCTTTTACCCTATTTTCCCCAGGAGGTAATGAGGATTTTTGTAAATCTCTGTTGAAAGCAGACAACCTTGCTTATATTTCTGTCTAGTGGCTTGAATAAGTAGAGAATATTTCAGGTGGCAAATATTTTTGCAACTAAACTAAAATAAAAAATTCTACGTACACAGCATTGAGGTTGAAACATCCTGTAGATGATCACCAGCAGGACTAACACTACTGGTATTTTTTGTGAAGAAACAATTTGAATGGAATGATAGGCACTGCATGAAAGCTTGGCTGAGTGTATTTGTCAGAATTCTGTCAATTTGTCTAAAGCAAAGCAGTGAGTTGCAGTGGGGAACAGGGGACAAGTTAAATTGCTTACACAGATGTATTAAACCAGTCTGCTGAGTTGCAATGCTAGCAGGAGTTATGAAAAAAGTCTCCAAAGTGTATTCACTGTCATGTATCAAAATGGTAGCGTGCAACTTCCTGTAATATCCCAAAGAAAAATCACTGGGTCACACTGGGAGGCCTCAGGTGGGTTTCAGTGGGGGTGGAGTCACATTTGATGCGATCAGAACAGTTTGAAATGTCATGGGATGAAATTCTGGATCAAAACCAGTGTACTTTGGAGGAAAGTTGAGTAACTCAGAAAGGATGCTTTATGCAGAAGATGAAAAAAAGTCTATTTTCACATCTTCCAGGATGTGACTTACATAATATTTTAAGATGCTGAATGAAGCTGCAGTGAGTTTTCAAGAAGGAGCCCAAGATCCTAATATGAATTTGACCTAGGTATAAATCAAAGACAAAAAAATACATTTTATAATTGTACTCAAACAGGTATTAAACAGCCTTTTCCTGGAGTATCTCACACTCATGCTACAAGATGGTGATAAAATTTCAAGAACAAAAGACTCCACAAAGATTATGGAACTAAAAAAAATCTCAACAGCCTACCATTAAAACCCAGTAATTGCAAGAAACTATAATTATTCTAAAACAAACTTGCTAGGAAGTGATTGTCTGAAGGGTTCTCATTAGCCATTTGTGTACTAAAAGCTTTCAGTATTAGAATTTCAGTGTCTGGTGTATTTTTGATGGACTTTAACACATGAAGCACAAGTGCACACCTATAGAATTGCAGTTAGAAATGAGTTTGCTCCAATGTAGGAGCTCACCTAGAAAGGCACGTTAGAACTAAACATGACTCAGAAGCACTCAACTCCAAAATATTTCTTTATTTATCTGTATTTAAGCTGAAATGGCTCAAGTGGGAGCTACAACTTATTTGGATGTACTAAATATAGCTTAAGACGAATTTTCCAGAGGTGTCCTCTGGTGCCACTTGGTGCCCCAGCAAACTGTGGTTTTAACTTCTCCTCGCTTCTTCTTAAAAAGGCAAATCTCAACTCCGTTTTTGATCAGCTCTCACTCAATCCTTGGCTATTGATTCTTGCTATAAATTCTTCCAGATCCCACCCGACACTGGATAATGTACCCCAAGTGTGGGGACTGCATAGCACGTCAAAGAAGCCACTCAATAATGGTAATATGCTAAATATTACCACATCACAGGTTTTATATTGGCTCAAGTCTTTCTGTATTTACCGAGCTATCTTACCCTAAATCTGGTGTCTAGACTTCTCTATGGAGCAGATTTTTAAAGCTGATAGTGGTGCCTTTTTATTTAGTATTAGGCAGGCTTCTCCACTCATGTTTGGGTTGTATGTGTCATGTATGTTGCAATTAGGACAGCCCATTAAAGTACAAGGACAATTTAATCTCCTCAGTGCCCTTGAGCATCTGGTTTTTAAAATTTTGCTCTACTGAACCTGTTCAAACCTTTTGCCTCTCTAACAGGATGTGATGCTTGCAGTATTCCATCTTGCCAGGTAACACAAGAACAAATAACACAAAGCAGTTTTGATAAATACGTCACTCATTCACCTGTCTTTCTTCCACTGAAGATCTTGACAAACCTGTCAAATTCAGCATGAATTTTTTTTAATTCTGAGATCAAGATCACCAGTGTGTGAATCCTTTCCTTCTGTGGGAGCTGTACCAAGCCATCTTATTTCTTGGCTTTCTCTAAATTACACAAAAATAAGGAAGGATGCACGATGGATTTGTACAGTGGTATAAGGATATTTCCTGTTTATTTGCTATTCTTTTCCTAACCTTGGCATCCTCATCTCTTTTGGCCATCAAGTACAGGAGAGGCTTTAATGCCATTCCTTTCAGTGTTTCCTAAAAATCAGTTCCATCAGTGTGCTCCTTTAAAGTGAGACATCCTCATCTCTTCAACCAAGTTTTTAAACTCCCAGCACTTGTACAGAACACCAGTTTTGTTCTTGTTCCAGTTATCTATTTTTGTGTGGTCTGCTTAGTCAGGAGATTATTTAGGTGTTTCTTTGCTATTTTCTGTCTAAATCTAATCAATTTCTGCCTTTTCCTAGGATTTATAGCTTTTGGATTCCAACTCCAGTTCCTGTCTCAGATGAAGTAATTTCTTACTGGTCATTTATAGGGTATCTGAAATTCCTGCACAGGGTCATGACAGAACTACAACCTCCTTATTCACGTCATTTTCTCAGTGGCAGAATTATCCTATTTGTTTAATCCTGACAGTGGATCTCAGAAGACTCTAGAAAATGCTCTTATAACCTTTCTGTTTCTATGCTTCCCATTTTGGCAGTATTCTTACATATCTATCCATTCCTACTGCAAAATTTGGAACCCTTTCACACTTGTATTTTAAACTTAAAGGCTGCTAGACCCCCTCTGATGTTAAGCATTCCTTACAATGCCGAGCTGAGCTACTGACTATAGAACACTTGCATTTGCCTTAATTTGAAAAATTAAAAAGTATCTAATAGGTTAAAGCTGTACCATGAAATAGAGATAAAGCAGGTTGAAAAAATGAAACATGAATACTTGTTTTTCTCTTTTACAACAAAGAGAACAAGGTATCTGTCTCAGCCTACTCCATCCTCAGGGTCTCTGCACTTGTGGAAAAATCCCAGAGTTTTATCAACTGCTGCTATGATCACAAGAGATGCACCAACCTTGGGAGGGAGCTGGTGGTTCTTCAATGACTGGGAAGTTCACACACTTTCTGGGCACCTTCACCACACACACACAGAGGTATTTCACTCATTTGTTCTCTCCAGGGCATGATGTGGTAGGTAGGAAGCTGGGCCACAGGAGAGGGTGCTCACCTGAAGAGGATGGTTTTTGGCAGTGTATATATTGGTTTGTAACACACTAAATGCAGAGATAACTGAGGTGACAGAACCAAGGAATGGTTTGGGTTGAGAGAGACCTGAAAGATCATCTCGTTCCAGCCCACCCTGCCATGGGCAGGGACACCTTCCACTAAACCAGGCTGCACCAAACCCTGTCCAACCTGGCCTTGAACACTGCCAGGGATGGGGCATCCACAGCTTCTCTGGGCAGCCTGTGCCAGCACCCTCACAGTAAAGAATTTTTTCGTAATACGTAATCTCAACCTACTCTCTTTCAGTTTGAAGCCATTCCCTCTGTCTTGTCACTCCATGCTCTTCAAAAAAATCCCTCTCCATCCTTCTTGTAGGCTCCCTTCAGGTACTTGAAGGAGACTTGATCACTAAGCAAAGAGCAGAAGCCGAGCTTGTTTCACCTGGGACTCAGACATCCCCCGGTGGCACAGGGCATCACGTAACACACGTGGCTGTTTCCAGGCAGTTTCAAGTGCCAGAGGCTGCCCTGTGGGTGCCGTCCCAGGACAAGGGGGAGCACCAGAACCTTCTGAGGCAGTTGTAGGTGACAGTTGGGGCGGGCAGGGACAGCTGGGGAGGGGAGTTGGCCCAGCAGTGCAGCGCAAAGCCCGAGGAAGGCAAGAGGTAAACAGGCAGCGAGGGAAAGCGACCAAAAAAATTCAGAAAACTTGGCTTATAGGAGTGCCTGGGGCCTGGAGGCAAATTAAGACGCTGGAGGAGGGGAACAAAGTAGGAACAAACCCATGAATTGGGGAATAAGTGAGAGCAGTGTTGTGCTGGAGGAGGCAGCTAGCCAGCTGCCGAGGCGAGCAAGCTCCTACTTATCTTGCCATGTTGACTACAGAAACAGACTTCAAATGACGCAGTGTCTATAAACAGAGAGGAAGAATTAGTTCCCATTCTGGTAGTTGTGTCTATGACCCTAAAATGCTTACCCCACATGCACCAGGAATTCAGTTCCTGAGGGCACTGACAGTGGCATCGCACAGCTGATACGAGGAGGAGCAGGAGGAAGGAGTTACAAGCACTTGCTTATTATTAGAGAAACTTGGTATGGCAATTGCAAACACTGCCTAAAAGCCACACCATTACCCTCCAAAACCAAAAATATGAATCAGGAGTCAACTGCAGGGTAAACAGACTCAAGTAGAATGCTTTCTTGTTACATGTGAATTGGATTCAAAAGTAAACAAAAAAAAAATCTGAGATTGTACCCTTTCAATCACAGTGATGGAGCAGGACAGTTACTTTGATGTGGCATTCCACTGTGTTCATTTTTGTTAAAAGATGCATCAGAAAAGCCTTGTTCACATGCTGATTTGCCTCTTCAAACAGCTTTGCTGCTTCCTCCATAACACTTTCTCTTGCTGGTCTTTTTCCTGATGGTCTGAATAATTAGTTCTCTGGGGAGATCAAGCCTTTTCTTGCTTCCTAGTATTGGAACAGGGAATATCTGGACTAATCCCATGGTACCCTGATAATGCTCCTTTTGACATACAGGAGATCCTTTATGGAGCATTATGTGACCCTTCCTGTAGACAAACACATCACATGTGCCAGGTGAAGCAAGCTCCAGCTAGATCCATTTAAGTTTATCACTCAGTACAGCAGGACTTCCACAGTGGTATCTCTGCAGCAATCCTGTTTGATAAGCTGCTCTGCAAAGAGCAGAATGCCAGTGTGGATGAGAGCTCTGTATTCCTGCCTGGGTGGCCATAACAGATGGTCTATAGTGGAACTCCAGTCACACAAAAAAATGTGAAGTGGCACAAATCTGAGTCACTGGTACAAAAATCTCTGTTCTGGAGGGCTCTTGACTGCTGTTCCGACTGTCTGGGTGCTAAAAAGCAGAGCTGAACTGGTGAGGAGCTGGCCCCAAAAATTCCTTTCCAGCTATTTTTAAAAAGCCCTTTTGTAGGAGAGTGAGGCAGTGTAACTTTTTAAAAGGATAGGCTTGTCTTGTACTTTTGATAGCAATGGAGAAATACTGGTCAAAAGGATTTATTATTGCCTGTAGATCTCCAGGAAGGGCTGCAGGTACTGAATGTGGACATATTTTCATATATATGCTCACACACTTGCATGGGAGATGTTGGTCATGTGAACTTTTATCTGACAAAAATTAATTTTTATTCTTGCAAATGGGTATTACATGTATTTATACAAACATACATAAACATATACAGATACACATCTATGTAAAACATCTGCAGTACTCAGTTCTTCTCCATCTCTGCTTGGAATTCACATAACCATTTTCAAAGTGGCAATTTTTACAAAATACAGGCTAAACAGAGAATGGGAGAAGGACAAGTAACAGTGCCCCTTTGAAACATCAGGAGTTTTATATTCATATCTTATGTTGTGCTCTGAAATCTCATCACAGATTAAAGTAGAAAAAAGAAAGCAACCGGGCGATAAATGGGAAGCCTACTCCATAAAATCTGATGGCCATGTGATAAAGAAAAGGTAAGATTTCTGTTTATTCCCTGATAAAGCCTGTATTTTTTCTTGAATTGTTACTGTCCAAACATCACCCGACATAAAACACATCATAAAAATGCTTTACACAGCCAAAATGGACCAAACAGACCACATCATGACCATCTAAGAAATGAATTAGCTGAATGCATTATTTACCAGCTTGTTCAGCTGTACTGAAGAACTAATTCTGTAGCTATTATACAAAGGCAGAATGAAGAGTAAAAACATCTGTGTGCACTGGACAGTGGACTTGGGACAGCAGTGTTGATTTTTATCCCTTCTGTGGCCATTACTTTAATAGATACCTACATCACAGACTTCAGTTTTAGATTTTTAGTGTTTTACAGAGATAGATTCATCTCATACTAGGAAAACTGAAGTACAATCATGTAAAATGACTTGCTCAACTGCACCAAAAATGCCAGTGTAGCCATCAGGCTGTGCTAGAACCTCCTTTCTACAGACTGTGCTGCCAATAACCCTATGAGCTGCTCATTGCACTGTTCAGATCAAAAGCAGCACACAGGACAGTGAATAGAACTGAGGAATTCTGAGCTAACAGAATCAAGTACATGTAACAGCAAAACATACACAAATACAGGTTCTGTCCCTCACTAACGGGAAGTTACACCATTTTTGCCAAATTTAACCTTATATTGGGATAACCCCAACCTACATTCTGTTATCCACCCTTGTTTGAATTTAGATTATTTTAGCTGGTTTGGTTTAAGCAAATTTAAACTTTTAAGAGTCTAAAAATATGTACAAATCTCTCTTCTATATTTAGAGTTACACAACCCTTCTGTAACCGTGGCACAGTTCAATCTTAGTTTTGCTTTTTTAAATACAATTCTTCCGAGAAGTGCAATCGATCTACAAAGGATGACAAATTCTACAGTTCTCTGACTTAATATCACGTGGAATTTCATTTTAAAAGATGTCCTGACTGCTTGATTATAAAATAAAAATGAAGGCATAGCATTAGGGCTGTTGCAGGAAATAATTTCTCAAGCAGCATTACTGTCTACTTGAGGGAGAAATAACTGGCTTGGGAGGTCAGCAGAAATGGATGCGGGGGTAAAACAGGTCAGCAAGATTGTGAATAGATCAGACTGACTCAAAAGCATTTGTACTGGTATGTGTAAACAGGAACGGGGTCTGTGACAGGCACTGCTGAAGCCTTAATTGTAGTAATGTCCAGTCTTGGGTACTACAGTTCAACAAAAAAAGATGTGAATGATTTTGAGATGACACAGGGAGAAGAAATAAGCATCTTAAGAGGTTTAAAACTGTGCCGCACCAGGAAGGATTGAAAGGAAGTGAAATTGCTTTACCTATAGGTAAATAAAAAATAGGGGAGACATATATCTTAAGATTTGAAGAGGCATTTTGAGAGATGAGAGGCAAAACTGCTCACATCCATTACAGTTATAATGCAGCTTTTAACCAGTGTTCCAGGTTCCTCAACGGGAACTGGACCAGGGAACTGGCTGAAAATTAGCAGTTTTGAAAGTAGTTTGACAACAGCTTAAATCAGTTTAAATCAAGTCTGACACAGTCTCACTTCCTCCGTTATGCCAAAAGCTGAGTCAGGAAGCTGAGTGGGACAACAACTAGATATCCTTCACGGGATTAGTAATGTTGACAGGATTCAGTACCTGCGCAAACAGGAGGGATATGACTGACCCACCAAAGCGACCAGCTCTCAAACTGCCTTTGAGATCATTTCCTAAAAAAAAGACTGTACGTCAGAGGGATTTGGTCATATCAACATAGGAGGGCCGCTACTCATAGATGTCAACTTTTTCTTCCTGCCAGAAATACAGGTGAAATGGTGGAGCCTCTTTTAAAACATAACATTCTTATTAACACCATTACAGAATCACACAATCAGTTAGGTTGGAGGAGACCTCTGAGATGGAGTCCAACCTATGACTCCACACCACCTTGTGAACCACACCATGGCACATCCAGTCTCTCCTTAAACACCTCCAGAGACAGTAACACCACTACCTCCGTGGGCAGCCCGTTCGAATGTCTAATCATCCTTCCTGTGCAGAAATTCTTTCCAATATCCAACCTAAACCTCCCCTGGCTCAGCAGGGATGTTCCCTGATATCCCCTACTGTGTCCCTTCATCCTGTCACTTGTTGTCTGAGAGAGAACAGACCAAGCCCTGGCTACGAACTCCTTTCAGGGAGTTGCAGAGCACTAAAATCACCCCTGAGCCTCCTCTTCTCCAGACTAAACATCCCCAGCTCCCTCAGCTGCTCCTCATAGGACTTGTGTGCTCCAGACCCTCTCCCAGCTTCATTACCCTAGAGCCATTAGATGTATTTTGGGAAAACCTCTAACAAAACCAAACAAACCAAAACCATCAAACATCAACCCATCGGGTAGATAAATTTAAACAAAATTTATGATATTTAACCATACTGTCTACAAGCAATCATTGTACCGGTCCCTAGCTCCAAGTATATATAAATCTACTTGGGGGGTGAAAAAAAAAGGTGATGCAGACAGCGATCACACGCTAGGCTAAGAAACCCAAGGGTGCAGAGCTGCAGCAGAGAAGAGCGAGGGGCTGCAGCCGCTGCTTCCCAAAGGAGGGAACTGCCGGGTCGGTCCCTCCGGCTGCACCCAGCGCGGCCCCTCGTCCGCAGTCCGCCCCGGGAAGCGGCTCTGTGCCCCCCGAGAGGGTCCGACGGGGCTTTACCTCAGCCTGAGCGCGGTTTCCCCTCAGCAGCGCCGGGTTTTACAGCTCAGCCGACGGGCCCCGCCGCTCGCCCGGGGCTGCGGAGCCGCG